>JAGPOY010004310.1:13318-25387 GCA_018983105.1 Silene uniflora | reverse complement strand
ATAAAGTGGTGACGTGAACACTATAAACCCAAATAAGTTCAAATGAATACTAACTACCAAATTAATTACGTAATTAACACCCATAAACCAAAAAATTCGAAATAAAACAGGTAAACAAATACAGAAAGAGTATATCCTAACCACAAATTTTGAGAGAAACGGTACTTTCACTAAGTTATTAAAGATCACTTTGTCATACCCTTTTATGCGTTTTTGCCTTTTTGGTCCCCTTTTAATGTTGTTAGTAGAGCGGTCAAAAGATGACCCGACCCCAAAAACCGACCGAAATCCGCTCGAAAATAACCCGAAAATGACCCGCTCTTTTCAACCAAACTCGAAGACGACCCGACCCGAAAATAACCCGCACTTTAGAGAGGAAGAAGTCTAAGATGTGTGCTATGAAAAACTATCCACACCTAGTTTAGTTGGTTCTGCTGCATCTCACTTGTTTGGCCTGCACTCAGGCATAACTTGGATTCAGCTGTCCTTGTAGGAAGCCTGTGAGCGTTGGTCCCCTCGAATCTGGATTCATTTAAATTGAGCTCTTGTACCGGACTGGGGGAATGCACATTTTAATTCATTAGAATCACAACAATTGAAACTCCCTCTTCTATAAGTTCTATTAAAATATTAATGTTTGTACCTTTTTAAGCCTATTTTGATCCTTACTTTTTGTTGACCCAAATCTTATTTATTTTAGTTTCCTCCATTGGTTGTAGAGGCCCTCTGCAGATGTCACCACCATCATATAATTCAAATTGCTGTCAAACTGTGAATTTACATTTTTTTTTTGGGGTTACACTTACAAATGTCCTGCTGCTTCACACTTCAGCCTCTTAGAAGTTGGAATTAAATTTTCGCATCTTAGGTTGTGAACTTGTGATAAGTAGGACATTTGAATGTCATATTCGAAGGTTACTTCCTACATGTTAAACCTCGATTATGATATTAGGTTTTGTATAGGTTTCTAGACTTTTAAAAACGTTTCGCTGTGCACAGTTACGGTTAACTGTTATTAGAGTTGTAGTGTTGTACTATCAAATGAGACTCTTAGACTTGCCTTCTTTCATTGAGATAAGGTAAGGATGCGAGCGTGGAACTGCGACACCCTGGCTCCTTAGCCCTTAGGGCCTCCCATGGGCTCAAAAACTTTTATCTCTTACTTGTGATAGGCGATAAAAATGAAATAGGTTTTTAAGTTTTGACATTTTTTGCTGTTTGTCATGTGAATGGGGATAGATTACAAGACTACGTGCGCGATATAGGCCAACCGCTACTTTCGGTGCACACAAAATTTTAATACATTTCTCATACGTTTTTTTGAAAGGTTTTTTTAGTAGGGGGTCGAACCCATGACCTTTAGGTTGGAATAAATGTTTCTTACCACTGAACCAAACAAACAATAATGAAATAAATTGAATAGTAATTTATTTATTTCCGAGTTAGAGGGGGTTCGCCCGCACCCCCTGAACCCCCCAAGAGCCGCCCCTGTGCTCCAAGTGCCGGGTGGATATGATGACAGCAAGAGTGGCTCCCCAGTCGCTCTGAAAAAGGCAGCATTTAAAGTTTTCATGAGACACTATTGCAATGTGCGTCTCTATGATGGTTCTATATTGTCTTGTTTGGGCTATTAGTAGTGCTAAAATCAAAGATAGGCGCCTCTTCTTAGATTTCTCAATGGATCTGCTCTTGGTTGCCTTTGGTGCAACTCTCATAGCTTTCATGTCGGGTGTATACGCTGTTACTGCCGAGAAGACTCTATGGCTGTCCATCTTGGTATGCGTATTCTGCAGTGTGGCCGTTTTATATAGGGTCGAGAGGCTTAATCATGCTTCTCTGTTTTGTAGGGGATTAGGTAGAGGTAAAGATGGGAACTTGTTATGGATTTATGCTCGTTGTGCAGTGTTTTAATGTGTGGTTAGAGCAAATGTTTTCAAATGCTTGAGTATGTGGATCTCTTCAAACGCTCCAGAGATACTTCTGGGTCACTTTTTTGTCCTCCAGAAACTTTCTTGAATATTTTCCTATTCATTAGTATTCTGTAGTATTTACATGGTTTTTCTTACTAGTTCTCGTCTTATGTTCTACTTCTACTTCGTATTTGTTATTCTTAAGATAAGAAGCTTGCACCAAAGACGACCAATGTGATAGATGAACCATCTCAACCAAAACCTTAAGGTAATGGTCGAAGTCTAACAATTATATTTATTTCCTATTATGTCCCCCTCACTCGAATGCCCCTTGGGCTCGAAGAGTGGTTAGTGCACAAGCTCCCCCGTACCATGTGTTGAAAGTCCACTTCGAGTTATTGGAGGCAGCCAGGATTTGAACCCGTGACCTTTGGTCACACTGGCTCTGATACCAAAGGTCACGGGTACAACTCCTGCCTGCCTCCAATAACTCGAAGTGGACTTTCAACACATGGTATGGGGGAGCCTATGCACTAACCACTTTTCGAGCCCAAGGGGCATTCGAGTGAGGGGTCATAATAGGAAATAAATATAATTGTTGGACTTTAACCATCATCTTAAGATTTTGGTTTAGATGGTTCATCTATCACAATGATGTAAGAATCGCAAGTGCTGGAAATGTATTGGAGAATACCGTGACTGTTTGGTCAATGTAGACAGTTTTTTGGAGTTTCAGAAAGGGGTTATCACCATGTATGCTGGTTTTTCAGCCTTCTGTAAGAAAATCAAAAACAGGTAAGCCTGTCAAGTTTGGTTTAGATCTACGATCAATTCTCTGGTATAATGGTGTACCTATTATCACCGTATAGTAAATGTGAACCGTTTAGTTAAATTCTCTTTATGGATGGTGTATGATAACCTGATGTACAAGGTGTATTGTTTTTTTTCTTTAGTGATATGTTTGTAATTTTTTACTAACGATTTAGTTGAGCGAAAACTACAATTGTAGGTCCGCTTCACAATATGAAACCGTCTTACGTAATAATTACGAAGTACGGAATACTAGTCAACTATTGTATTTAAAGAAAACTGGAGTTTCTTTGTCCATTTGACCTGATAACCTGATAAAGTCGTCTATCACTTACATTCACATATTAGTATATACCACAAAAAGAAAGGGAAGAAAGAAGTGCTAGCTTAAGGTGAGGCAGAGTGATGGATGCAGAACTGTACAAAGCGGCAACAACAGGCTGTTTAAGTGTCTTAGAAGATGTAACTATAATTCGGGCCCGTGGAAATGACTACTACTTCTCAAAGTCCTTTGAAGGAAACAACATTGTCCATCTAGCAGCTCAACATGGCTGTGCTGACTTCATCACCCAAGCTCTTACACGCTTCCCCACCCAACTTTTCCTCCAGCAGAATGTGCATGGGGACACTCCCCTGCACATCGCCGTTGCCACGAGTCAATCTGACGAGAGTCACGAGACGGTGAAGGTTCTCATTTCTCACCTCAATGCTACTGCTGCTACTACTGCTGCTATACCCTTTTTTATGGTGGAGAATAAACAAGGAGACACCTCTTTTCATGTGGCGATCAGGAATGTCAACTTACAAGCTGCTCAACTGTTTCTGGATACTATCATCCCAAACCATCCAGAAATTCTGCGTTCTACCAACAAATTTAAGGAGACTCCTTTGCATCTCTTTGTCCAATATTGCACCGGTAATTTCATTTTACATTTATTTTCTATGTTTTTTTAACTGAATTCTGTCTTGACTATTGAATGTTGGGGTTACCTTTCAATTTAAAAAGATTACTCATCTATCAAGTTTGTGAATCTTTATGGATAACTGGATAAGGCGACTAGACCAATTACTAGACCTGGCATTTTTTTCTGGCAAACGAGTCAATTGGGTCGGGCCCTTGTCGAGTTATTTTAGATGGGGTAGTTTTCGAGTAGAATGGCTTTTGATCGGGTAACTTCGGGTTGACTACATTCAAGATCAGCAAAGATCGGGTTAAATTCAGATTTGATAGGGTCAATTCAGATTTTAGGTTAATTTCTGATTTGGTAATGCAATTCAAGTCAATTTGGGTCTATGGTCAGCCTTTCGGGTCTGGTCAATCAGACCGAGTTGATATTGTCAGGTGTAGAAATTACCATGTTCAAAGGCCTCACTGTCCGATTCACCAACGGGTTTATTTGGATAGAGTGAGTTGGCGGGATGTGATGGGAAGGGATGGAGTACTTCGTATTTTTCTTATTACCAGTACAACAACATTACCCGAGTGCCTCTTAACAGTCTACTCAAAATAAAATTTGTCCAGAAAAATCCGTTAATCCAACCTTCATCCCTTCCCTTCCATTCAATTCCATCTCTTTCCCTCATATTATAACATCAAAACACGCTACAAAATTGCTTTCTATTTCTAATTTTCAGCAATTTTTGTAAAAAAGATAGGACTATATGCCGCGATTAAATGTTTAATTATACTCCATCTGTTTCAATGAATAGTATACCTTCTAACGTGATTTTAAACTGGGGTCCTCAGCTAGGGAAGTCGACAAAATTTGGATGCGGATGGAAAGCAACTGTTGCTTAACGAATATGATCCGTGAACTGCTATTGCCTTACACTTATGCAGCGTGCTCCCATGATGAAGAGGGTTTGACGCCTTTATTACGAGCAGCCAAAAACGGTGATGTACGGGTTTGTCACTTGCTAATTGAACATTCTCCTCTGTCAGCAGAGGTATGTGATAAGGAGGGCAGGAATGTGCTGCATCTTATCACTTGTTCATCTCAAGATTACAAGGACCTTAAACAGTTGATGGCTCTGCCTGGAATTAGCATCCTTAAGGATAGACAAGACTGTCAGGGGAACACTCCGGCACATTGTTCTGTGTTTGATCGCGACATAAGTAAGCTCAGAGTGCTTTTGGAGTCTCTTGCTGACTTGTCCACTAGAAACAAGAAGGGGCTTTCAGTCAGAGATTTAATAAGCCGGGAACCTGATCAAAACATGGTATGTTCTGTCTTGAATCTTGTTTGGACGGAGTAATTTGGAAGAAAATTAAGGAAGGTAAATGAATGAAAACAGAATGTCAATCTTTGACAGTAATTTGACATAATGACAATGATATTTGCAGAAGCATACACTGGAAACAGTTTCTATCGGAAGAATAATGGATGAGGGTCTCTATAAGGCAGCTCAAGAAGGTAACACCAGTGTACTGCCCCAGCACGGTCATGTATTGACTAAGAATGACTATCGTCTTTGCCAAGCCCATGATGGAAGTAATATTATTCATTTAGCTATCCGACATGGGCAGATAACGTTCATCGGCGAGGTTCTAAATAGTTTTCCCACCCTCATTTTCCAGAAAGACTTAAATGGTGATACCCCATTGCATATTGCTGCTAGGCTTCAGACTCGAGAAGCATCAACGTTTTTGAATCTTTGCGGTGACTTGTGGGAATCTACTCTGAAATACAAAAAACTATCCTTTCGCTGCCCTCCGTGGATGGTTGCAAATTCCAAAGGCAATACACTTCTCCATGAAGCCGCGCGCACAAGTAACTACCATGTTATGTCATCACTTCTAAACTTCATGGACCTTGAAGATGTATCAAACGTGAATGATAGTCGCGAGACATCTCTTCACCTGTGCACACGATATGGCACCTATGCTGGTATGTTGTGTTTTCACATTGTATAGACATTTATTCTTGCATTCTGTAAACCATTTATTCAGTATTCACCTCCTTTTCTCCATTTTACCCTTAATTTGGTGGCTGTATGCAGCGGCTGATGCACTGGAAGAAGTAAAAGAGTTGGTCGAAAAAAGCAGTGCTGCCGCTTATATAACCGATTTAGATGGGTTAACACCTGTTTCAAGAGCGGCACAATGTGGTAGGTTTCGAGTGGCTAAAATGGTACTCGCCTACTACCCTCGATCAGCAAAGATACCTGACCATCATGGTAAAATATTCTTGCACCATCTAAAGCCATCAGTTACAGAACTCGTTGATGACTCGATCAGTATAATGCATTTCTGGGAAGAGATATTCTGTTTTCCTGTAGTAGATGAACTTAGAATTGTGCAAGATCAAGATGGCAACACGCCTCTCCACACAGCCATTATAAACGGCAACATTGCTGCAATACAGTTTTTAATGAACAGATGTCTCAATTCAGAAGGAATGAAGGAGTTTTCGATCATCAACAATCATGGTAACTCTGTGTTTCAACTACTTGAATCAGAAGCGCATCTCTCTCATGTGGTATGTAATTTTCAACGGTCATTGTAACTTGATAGCGCTGTTTTCCAATTAAAAGTATCTTGTGCAATAGCCACTGATCAGTATAGGGGTTGAACCTTGGCCCCAAGTAACTCGATTGTTGTCGCTTTTTCATTCTTGTTTGACTGGTCTCCATATGAACATACTCTTTGTATCTCCACTTTATACATGAGAAATGGGAGGTTTAAACTGAGTCATCTTAGGGCTAAGGACATCAATATATTGACTGTGTTTTGGTTTCTGTCATGGTTGCATTAACAGAAGGAAATCAAAGAGTTGGTGACAATGACTAAAAACTACCTCAAAGAGAGAGTCTTGGAACGACAAAAGATGGACGACAATCTCTATAAAATGGTTATAAAAGGGGAAGCAGGTATACTGGATCCACCAGGAGCAGTAACTACGGTGATTGATATCGAAAATGGATCCACGTCATATGAAGATCGTGACTTCTTCCGCGTTACACCGGATGGAAGCAGTATAATTCACATTGCTCTTAAATATTCAGATCCCATACCAGCAGTGGATTTTGTTAAAAAAGCTCTAGATCGCTTTCCATCTCTAATCCTGCAACTCGACTGTAATGGAGACACGCCCCTTCATGTTGCAGCAAAGAGGCATAACCCTGCATCAGATGCACTTGTCAAACGTATAAAGACAGACTATGAAAGGGTCAGGAATGAAGACAGACAGCAGGGAGTATATGTTGCTCCATGGAAACATAAAAATCGTAGAGGCTACATGCCTATTCACGAGGCTATACAAGGGAACAACATGGAGGCTTCCAATCTTTTACTGGACATAGATCCTGATATGGCTTCATATGTGAATGACTCAGGCGAGACTCCGCTTCATATATTTGCAAGGAGTGGCCAATCTTGCAGTAAGTATGACTTGACTTTGCCTTTTAACTCCTTTGTTTTATGCTGTAGTTGTTTTCTTTTATGTTACTCCGACTCGCTAGAGAAGTGTCCTGCCCGACTTGAAAATTTGGCGGACTTTTTTCGCATCTTACTCTTCTTTGATACAATTCCGACTAAATCGGGTGACATTAGTGAAGTGTTGGTGTCGTGTTTGAAATTTGTGTATCGTTAGTTCGTCTCCTTCCAATTCCCCGTGTATGTTGTTGTTAGAATATAAAACGAATCAAGGAACTTCAACCATCAACTTAAGCTTTTGGTTGAGATGGTTTCTTGACAGTTGTAGTACTCGGTAACTTTGAATTCTGCTTTTACCACTGACTGAAATGAGAATGCCATGCATACAGCATTGTTGTACGTGGTTGAGGTTGAAGAAAACTTGGAATTATATTGATCCCTCACCTAAGTTGGAGATAACTTATCACTTCCTTTCTTTGTTTATATTTACTACAATTTCCTTCATTGGAATCATGAACAATTTACCATGCATTTTCATTTTTTTGGATAACTTGGTTGATTTGGTAAAAATAATAAACCCACAAACAATCTAATGTGAGTATGGAACAAGTACCCGACTACGGAAATTTGGATCTAAATGAAACTGTAGTAAATTCAAGTGATTGGAACAAGTACCGAATATAAGGGGTGAGCAATTATACCATAAATTGTTTTGGTGTAAACTAAGTCACAACACAGAACATTGATATTGTCGACAAATGTTGGTTATTACTTATTAGTACGACTGTACCTCTAATAATTTCCTGGATATGCCTGTGCAGTTGTCAAAAGGTCTCCCGATTTTCGTGATCTAGTGAATAGATTGACACCTGAGAACACTAAAGCTGCATATATGCGAGATGGTGAAGGACTCACACCTATACTAAGGGCTGCAAAGTCTGGTCGCTTAGGAGCTATAGTATGTATACTCGAGCGTATACCAGAAGCAGCATATGACCGAGATCCCAACGGGAAGTCCCTTCTGCACCTGTTGCACTTCACGGATAGAGATGTTGCCGAGTTTTCGTTTAATAATATATGCAAATTAATGAAAAAGCACTTATTTAAAAGGCTCGATGTAGATGCTCAACTCTCTCTGCAAGACAATGACGGGGACACTCCGCTCCACAGCGCCTTAAAGACCTCGAATGCAGTTATGGCTGATGCCCTGGTCGAAGCAATTTTGAGATCAAGCCTGAAGGATCGTCGTCCTTTACTAAACTTGACGGACAAGGACGGTCGTACAGTTATTGATTTACTTGCTTCAAATGACGACCTTGACACGGTAAGCCTTAATTAACCATTTTAGTAAAATGTGACTAGCAAAATGTGTTTGTTTAGGAAGACTAGCAAAATGTTAGCTCCATTGTTCTAAATTTTACGTAAGGAAAAAATGAGCTTAATCAGTGAAATTGGAAAATAAGGCCCTGTTCTTTTGGACTTTGGCTCTTTAAGGTAAGTTCAGCAAAATTTAGTTAAAGTTCATAAAAGTTAAGTTCAGCTCATATAAGTTAAGTTAAGTTGAGCAAAATTAAGTCCACCTTAGCTAAGTTGAGGAGAATTAAGTTTAGTTTAGAAAAATTAAGTTTAATTTAGAAAAATGAAGTTCAGAAAAGTCAAGTAAAATTAAAAAATCGATAATATTGACGGGTTTTAAAAAACGTAGTTGCTCTTTCATGGACGAGTTTTTCTCTTTCATAGACTTTTTTTCATTATGTTTCCATAGTATGCCCTTTGCCTAACTATCGGAAGTCGGAACCCCTCGCCACTTGAGTATGAGTGAGTACACATTTCCACAAATTAGAATCACATTTCTTCTTTTTTGCCAATCTTGGTTTTTGGTTCCTTGGCCCTAGATCGTTCGGGACTCCCTTGGCTTGGCATACTTGTCAGTTGTCATACGTGGACCATTACTTTTACTAATGGTGGAAATGAGAGGTTTTAAATTTATTAGCTTGTAAGTTATAATTACTGTTTATGTTATCCTTGTGTCGTATGTGAACGGAAATAGATTACAAGACTACACGCCAGTGGGCAGTATTGGCGTATGGACTCATACCGGGTTCCGGAGGCAGCAATTAAAGACACAATCCACTCCCTTTCTGTGGTAGCTGGTCTATTGGCAACAATGACATTTTCTGCCGTGTTACAAGTACCAGGTGGATTTGACAACGCAAGTGCCTCCCCAATCGCTCTGAAAAAGATCGCATTTAAAGTTTTCATGGTGTCGGACACAGTTGCAATGTGCGGGTCTATGATGGTTCTTTATTGTCTTCTTTGGGCTATTAGTAGTGCTAAAACCAATGATAGCCGCCTCTTCTTAGATCTCTCCATGGAGCTGCTCTTGATTTCTTTTACAGCAACTCTCATAGCTTTCATGACAGGTGTATACGCCGTTACTGCTGAGAATAGTCTATGGTTGTCCATCGTAGTCTGTGTACTATGTAGCGTGGCTCTTTTGTATAGGTCGAGAGGAATTATCATGTTTATCCAGCGACACCAGGTATTGGAACTCCTACCCCCGGGCCTCGGAGAGCCGCCGTTTATGCTCAAGTTTGCAATCGTATTTATGATATACGCATTTAAAAACTGGGCCCTATTCTTCCCTCCGCTTTGGATAATGCTGTTATTGATCAATGCAACAGAGTTGTTTTGGGAAGTTATGGACAGGATAGGATTCGTCCCCAATGCTCGTTGGTGGAGTTATCTACAGGGACGGATCCGGAATTTATGGTGGGTTAGAATATTCACTAATTGATAATCCTTTCTTTCTAAAATGATAGAGAAGATTTGGAGTTGGTAATTATCACATTTACCTTATGCCACTACTGCTCTACATAGTACATAGCTTCATTTTTCGTGATATTTGAGAATAATTTTAAATTATGAATTATGAGATTTTATCAACATTATATTATAAAGTACAAGAGTTTTTGTGCAATAAATAAGCTTATGGTGTGTTTGGGAACAAGGATTGTATTCTCAAATTTGGATTTGGATCAATTTGTATGTTTGGCAAACCTATTAGATTTTGGATTTGGATTTCATACAAATCCCCAACCAAATCCAAATAAGGCTAAAACACACACATTTGAAATCCACCCTCTAACCCCCCTCATTTCCAAATCCTTATTTCACTTTGCTAAATTGTAAATGATGCATTTCAAATTAAATCCTTGTTGCCAAACACTCTCTTATATAGTTATATTCTCTCTGTTAGGGGGCATATCTAGGATTTGAGTAAAGGGAGGGCACACTATATAAAAAAATTACCACCAACATCTATAAAATACTATTAAAAGCCTAACTTAAAAATGCCACGTAGACAATGCCACATGGGATGAAAAAAAGCCACCTAAAATGTGACTAGGCAAACTAATATGACATGGATTATTAATCAATCTATTATTATATTACATTAATTTAATTTACTTATTTCCTTTAAAAATTCATCCATATTCCATTAGCTTTAAACTTAATTAACAAAAAAAAAAACTAGAGTAAAAAAATATGCATTAACTATAAGTTAATAATTTCAAGACATTTCATATGAAGTAGTATTATATGTATTCAAGATTAAAAAAACTGAATACATAAGAAGTTAAGAACAAAGAAGAATAATTGAAGGTAAAAACAAAAAAAAAAAATTATATTGTCACTAATTCACTATTTTTTTTTATAAGGCACTAATTCACGATTATTGTTACTATAAAAAAAAAAATATACTATAATTTGGTTGTATATAGAAAATGTTTTAAAGAACTAATTAATCGACAAATGAGTATTAACAATCATATAATATATTTTCATAAGAAAAATAAAATATATGAAAAAAATATTTATTTAATTTAAGTAATTTACAAACAAACTATGTAAATATTTAAGTAAAATTAAACACTAATAATAGAATTTTAAAAGGGTAGAAATACCATGTATTTAGTTCATGAAATTATTTCACGTAAAGGATAAGGTTTTGTAAAAAAAAAATGCATTGTTTAGCAAAATATTTAGTAAGTAAAATTAAAATAATTTTATTTATAATTTTGTGTTCATGGTGAATTTAAATGAGACTTTCTCCATTCTATTTCTATACAAAAATATAAAAACGCTAACATTAAGTGTCACATGACAACATTATACTATTACTATAATTTATACAAAAGTCATCTAAAATATATTATGGAGTTAATGGTTTTAATTCTTTCTAACTACAAAAGTTTCATGGCTATTCCACTACCTATCCCTAATAATAAAATATATAATATAAAACTTCATTGTAATTAAAAAGTTTGGAATTAATACTCATTATTTCTACAATTAAGTTAGCTCTTTGTCTTCCCTCTCAATTCATTGTATTTTCTAAAGTATAATAGCTATATATACTTCTTCTTTTCAAGTGAATTAAGTCTTTTATATGGGTTATCAGATTTCTGTTAAAAAATTAAGTCTAAATTCTTTATTTAATTTGTTGTGTTTTATAGGAGTACTATTAGTATGTATAAAATATGGTTATATAAATCATTTTCAGTGTAATTGCACATCTCTTCCTTTATTTGCATTATTTATTCAAGCTTTGCTTCTTTTGCTTAGCGTCTTTGGTTTTGTTTTTCTATTAATTAATTGATTTATGTTCTAATTTGCAGATATCTAATGTCACTTGTAAATCCTTTGGTTCATCCGTTGTTGACTAATGGTATGATTTCTTCATTAACTTCATCAACCATTTCGATTATTTTGATAATTTAAAATGAAATATTTGCAAATGATAGTAATTACATATTTTTATTGTTGCGAAAAAAGAAGCAAAAAAAATTTACGATTGATGTTGTGTTTGAGACGATGTAGGTAATTGGTTTGGCTACTAATGTTTTATTATTGGTGATACTATACCACTATAATAGTACGATCATATTTTACATAATACGGTAAGTCTTT
>JAGPOY010004309.1:0-12070 GCA_018983105.1 Silene uniflora | reverse complement strand
TGTTGTTGTTGTATATGAAAAGTACAAATGAGAATGAAATAGTATTTCGTTTGAATCACCCATCCTTACTTTACGATGTAATAAAGTTATAAAACAAGCCCCTTGATCATTGTCGTAGGAGAATTTTGGATGCTGAATATTTTGTGGAATGTTAGAGGCTGAGCTTTTGAAGTGCGCTTATTGCACTGACTAGCTCACTATTGTTGTAGGAAAGAAAATTATCCTTAAGAGTTAGAGTTATGTATAATGTGCGAATCAGGGATACCTAACGCCCAATAAGAACTAATACGTAATTTGGATAAGTGATACACACTCAACAGAATATTTGATAGATTCTGAACAACGCCTTGATACAATGTAATACTGATACGCTACATGCTAATAAGCTCGTGATTGGTAGTTTTTTGAGCGGTTGAGCCTCAAGAGATCTAGATTTGTTATTGTATACTAGAATATAACATAATGCTAGAATATTTTCTTCACTAGTTAAACAGCTCTCCTGTTAAAGAGCTCATGCCCTGTCATTGAGCGATGTGGAAATATTGTTCTGATTTGGTTCTCAAAGAAAATATATGTTCAATACACTCGAGCTCTAATAATGGAACCACAGAGAGCTGGAGGTTTACGTAGTTGATATATTACATGTGGTCTCCTTGTTTTGGATGTTTTTGTAGTATGATATTTTATAATAGATACTCCCTCCGTTTTTTATATATGATGTTTGCATTTTCGAGGTAAGCCTTTGACTTACAGATCACATTCAAATGATTCAATGAGTGTCTCGAAATGTGGGAAACTCATATATAAACAAACAGAGGGAGTAGTAGATTTGCAAATTGGGAAGCAGCTAAGAGATGGGAAATTGATGAACTGCGATGTAATCTGGATTTTTTCAACCTCGCTGAAATCTTAGATTGAGTTTTTTTAAAAATAATTTTCTCATCAAAACGAGTGAGGGAAAGAGAGGGGGTCTGCGAGTGGCAGCAAACTGGCATGTAGAAGCTCTGATCTCGTCACCCTCTTTGTAGGTTGAGTCACAAGTGATGTCCTCATATACCAGAGAATTGTAGGTTTTCTATTGAAGTGGTGTAAGCACCTTATTGAAAGGGAACAGTTGAGCGGGAGGTAGAGAGAGCAATTCTCACATTGACTCATTTGAATGTCATCTGTAAGTTGAGAGATGTATAGTTGCCTTGCTTTCCACTGTTTCTATCCTCGAGTGCAGCCTCGTTTCCGTCTTGTAATTGTTAGATTGTGCACAACCCTTTTTGTAAATACTGAAAAGAAAACTAGCCGTGGACAGCAGTTTGTCCTCTTTGGCATTCTGTTATGGTAAGAAACCCGGAAGTAGTAAATTTTAGTGTTTCACGAGGCTATTTGACAGCAGCGCCTGTATTTTCTGTGTTTCTTTTGATGTGGTTGGTGGTAAGTTAATCTGTATTCTGGATTGTCGAAAGGTCAGGAGGAATTCCTGATGATACTATTATTTGTACTTTCTATAATTCGGAGCCGCTGTACTAACTTTGGTCATATCTCGTACTTGGTAACTAAAAGTATACATACAGGTATTATACCTCTCTTTGGTTCTTTCAATAAGATGTTACCCTGACTCTTCATATTACCCTGCGTATATTTATACTCTGACATGGGTATGATACGTGGACACTTTTTTTAAAGCCAAATATGTGGTTTTTCCATAAATTAGTGTAGTCTGGCCATCGGATAGTGGATACACACCAATACACTATGTCGGATACTTCCAAACGAGTATGACTGTATGAGTAACATAGTCCATAACCTTCATTGATGTGTAGGTTGGAGTTATTGATGAACCGAACAGAGAATCCTTAACCCAAGCTTGGAAAACATGGATGGAAGAACACATAGAAGCTACCGGCAAGATTCCTCCAGGAAATGAGACCGGGAACACAACATGGTTTCGACCGCCACCTCAAAAGAAGCGTGATCTCCGTCTAACACCCGGACGCCAAACAAAGTTAACTGTCCCATTGGAAGAGCTTATTGATAAACTGGTAAAGGAAAATAAAGTAGTGGCTTTTATAAAGGGTTCACGGAGTTCTCCTCAATGTGGATTCTCACAGAGGGTAGTCGGTATCCTGGATAGCGAAAGGGTGGATTATGAAAGTGTGGATGTGCTTGATGATGAATACAATCCTGGATTAAGAGAAAGCCTTAAGAATTACAGCAACTGGCCTACATTTCCCCAAGTTTTTGTTAATGGCGAATTGGTTGGAGGTTGCGACATATTGACCTCCATGCACGAGAATGGTGAGCTTGCCGGTTTGTTCAAGGAGTAACTCGAATTACCGGCATGTACACTTATTTTGTAATTTTGTTGTAAGATTTAGAGCATAATATGATTTGTCTTGTCGAATGTGGAGTTGGTTTATTGTAAATGGCACATTTCTTCTGGTGCACCAGTATCTGTTAATGTGATGGAAACCAAATACCAAAGGTAGTAGACCAAAGAAGTTGGTTGATGTATTGTGTATGCAGTGGGCCTTGCATCAAACTCCATCCCAATCCCTTTCACTTGGGTGGAGATATGGATATTCCATCCCTTCATCTTTTTCTCTAAAGTAAAGACTGGATACTCCATCAGTCCATCCCTTCATCGTTTTCTCCCCCGAGTAAAGAGGTACTGCAAGAAAAAATAATAAAATGAACAATAGGCCTCCCTTAAGACGCAAAAATTCTTGTGTCCTCCCGGAGGACCGCCCTCCTTACACTTAAGCCATTATAATATTTCATTTGGTGGATTGTTTTTAAGTGTGAGGAGGACGGTCCTCCAGGAGGACACAAGAATTTTTCCTTAAGACGGTCACTTTTCTTCTTAAGCTCGAGACGGAGTAAATGAGTGAAAATGAGACAGTTTTTGACCCGGACTCAAAATTGACTATAATTATAATGTCAAAAAGATCGTAATGGAACGTGGATAACGACTCAAAGGTTGATCAAATTATATGCGCAACGTTTTATAAGCCGACTTACTAAATGCAATCAAAACACAACTAAACCTAAATATCGTCCGATGATCATGGGGTGTCTAAATTAACAAGTAAATGCTCGGAGGAGTTATACTTCTACTAGTTATGTAGTACACCCTCCTATTCGGAATAACTGTTCCACTTGCCATTTCCGTCTATTTACATAACTGTCCCATTTGTCATACTTGGAGTCTTGGACAAGTTTAATGACTTTCGTACCCTTCACCCGTTTTATTATTTATAACCAAACCCACCCTTAACCCATTACTTTTCATTATTTAACTCACTTTCTTCTAACCCTCAAACAATACTTTTCATTATTTAACTTCATTCTTTAATTTGCGTGCCATTGTCCAAATGGGAAGTTATTCCGCATAGGAGGGAGTACTAGTTACTCGCCCTATTCAATTCCACATTACACATTTGCTTTTTAATGTATATACGAATCAAATAAGATTCCATATGAATATATTTTCGCTTATATATTGAAAGAAAATTGAAATTAAATGCTCACTTGTAAATATTGTACAAAATAGAAATGTGTAGTTTGGAGTTAATGAAGGGAGTAGTAGTTAGTAGTTCTAGAGTTGGCAAAACGGGTCAACCGGTTCGAGTATGAGTCGGGTCATTTCGGGCCTGTCACATAATTCGGGTCCAGTCGGATCATTTTCAGGTTTCGATCGGGTCAATTTCGGATGACTTGTTATCAGTCACTTTCGGGTATGGGTCATCTTGGTTTGGGTTGCTTCCGAGTTAATCGCTAAACACTTTAGTTAGTACTATTTTAATTCATAAATACTATTTTGCAAATTTAAATATTTATTACGGACGGTTGTAACTAATAAAACTCTATTTTGAAATATATAATATTAACGTGACTTAGTATTTGTCGTTTCGGGTAATTTTGGGTCATTTCAAGTCATTTGGAATTGGGTCAATTATGAGTTGGGTCTTTTTCAGTCGGGTCACCTCGGGTCGGGTCAACATTGAGTAAGACAATGTTCGGGTTTGTAACACCCCAATTATCCGACCTAGATAATTAAGGCATTATATCTCGGTTTCCCGAGGTAGTGTTCCAAAAACTTCGATCAAAGAACATTTTATTATAAGTATAAAGTTTAATGATTACATAAACGTAAACAAATGAATAAAATACAACTCGTGACTCATTAACCTTGTCCCGTATCCCACATGCTATCCAAACAACCTGTACTCAACCTGCTCCCCATATGACCAAAGAATATCATATGGATCGACACAAGCCACCCCAAACAAGATAGGTGACAGACACAGACAATAACACGTCAGTTTCAATAAACAATATGCAATATGACTCAAGTGTGTGAATATGCAACATTACTACCATATGAACGAGATATCATCAACCAATCATCATCCCGGCACCGGGACACGCCCATTCATGCCTACAACCACATAAGGTACTCCGAACACGTCGGTGGTACCGGGCCCGAGAGCGACTCAGATCCTCTGCCATACGTCGTATCTCAACCACACGAGTCCCTCCAAACTCAAGCCATTAATGTGCACATCCCTCTTGGAGTAGGAAGCTCCAAGAGGCGACCTAAGCGGAAGACGATCTCCCAATCGTCCTCCGTCTCCACAACAACCATATCACCATCACCAATATTCCTCCATTATGCAAAAATGACCAACAATGAACCATAATGCATTATAATTACCATAATCACCTCTTAATGACATAATTAGCGACTAAACATGTTATAATGAAACTAATCTAATTATATGAGGTTAATTACATAATTAACCACCAAACATACAATGACCCAAATATTGAAACCGAGTAGGATTAACCTACCTTTTAGCATTCTTCATGAATTACTCGAATCCCATACGATTCCGTCTCGCAAGACCGTCTTAATCCTATACAATTCATGTAATATCATCAGAAATACATCATATGCTAATACATGCATAATACAAATCCCTCGTTATTACCCTCGTTATTACCCACTAATTACCCATATTATATATACTAATTACTAATTAATTAACCTAATTGAAAACCCCCAAAAGTTAGGGTTTATAAGACTAGAAAAAGGGGTAGATTTCGACTTACCATATGAATGGATGAAGGAGGAGGTGAACAATACTCTAATCCAAGCTTGAATCAACTCAGATGGCGTTTGTGAGAGTTTTAGAGAGAAGGAAGAGAGTTTGGAGAGATAAGAAAGAAGATAGAATGAATGGGGAAAAAGGGATAAGATTTCCTTACCTCGTGTTCTGATTCAGCGCCACTCGGTCGAGTGCCGAGTCCACTCGGTCGAGTGAACCTCACTCGGTCGAGTGCGACACAATTCTCAACAATGACCAGTTTTCGTAAAACAGTCATATCTCTCTCGTTACTTGGTCATTTTAGGCGTGTGTGACCTACCGTTGGAATCGTAAGGGGACAAACTATCATTTCCAATTGGAATCACATCAATATCATGTCTAGATCTCAAGTTATGATAGTTTTAAGACGACCCTTTTGTAAATGGGCATTATAACAACTCCATTAAGTCTAGTGTAGATTATACTCGGTCCACTAGACCGATTACTAAGTCGAGTGAACTCAAAAATTCGGGTTATTACAGGGTCAATTTGGGGTTCGGGCTGTTTTCGATCAAGCAAATTCGAGTCATTCGGGCCTGACCCATTTTGCGAGGTCTAAGTAGTTACTAACTTACTACCGACCTACTCCCTCCCATTCACTATAATGTTCCCTCTTTACCAAAACGGATTATTCAAGTAATGTTCCCCTTTCCTTTTTTGGTAACTTTTACTCTTATTTTATTCATCCCTCTCTCCTATCACCAAACCTCACACAACTCTTTTAATTCTATTTTATTACTTTGCATAATGTTTTAACCCCACAATTCCTTATTTAACTCATAATAATTCATCATCTCTCCTATCACAAACCTCACACAACTCTTTTACTCCTATTTTAATACTTTTCCTAAAGTACCGTGCCCAATACAAATGGAAACATTATAGTGAATGAGAGGGAGTAATAATTTGTGTGTACAAGTAAATAACGAGAAATTAGAAAAAGGAAGAAAACAAAAGTAAAAGTAGTTGTCAATTGTCATCAAACTGTTTGTTTAATCCTGTGTTTACAAAATACAAACAATATTCACAAAACTTATTCATTCTCTCTCTTCAATCAATAACCTTACCTTCCTATTTCCACATCAATCCACACCTTAATTCGCTGTCACCAGCAATTTCCCATTTCAATCAAATATATACATAAAATACACTTACTAATTATATATTTCTTCAATTTAATCTTATCCAATTTAGTGGATTATTAATTATTTAAAAAAAAAAGAAATGGATGAAAATGATAGAGAATTGGGTATTGAAGAGGATGATCAAATTCAAGATGAAATTAATCAAATTTCTCCATCATTATCATCATTATCAAATGGGCATTTCAAGCTTTTTAATAAAATGGAGTTACTTGAATTTAAAGATAAATTTGTAATTAGAGCCCTTGATTCCTCTAATCATGGTTTCTGTGTTAATCGCTCTGATGCCAATATTCACCCTCTTTCCAGTTAAACTTCTCTACTTTTTTACTTTTATTTTCATTTATTTGGTTTAGAGTAGTTTGTTTTAGCTGCCAAGCTTCCATTTTACTTGGATTTTCGAAAACGTATTCAATCAAATGGAACAGACGAAGTACGAGTTATTTAGAGTTAATGTTATTGATAGAAATGTAGTGTAGGTGATTTGTCTTGTTTGAATTGCCACAATTTAATGATGCCTTTTGTTTGTATAATTAGAAAGTACTCATATTTGGGTAGTCGAAATGATAGAAGAAGTGTTATTCAATTGCAGATATAATTTATTTGGTTTACTGATTCGATTTTGGAAAACGTATACAATCAAATGGAATAGACGAAGTATGAGTAATTTAGAGTTAGTGTTATTGATAGGAATGTAGTGTGTATTGTAGTGCATTCTCCTTAGGTGAATGATTGTCTTGTTTGAAATGTCACAATTAAGTGATGCCTTTTGTTTCTATAGTTAGAAAGTAATTATATTCGGGTAGTCGAAAAGATAGTACAATTGCAATCCAAGTGCAAATATAGTAAGGGATAAGTTGCCAATAGTGGTATTTTGAGGTCACAAGTTATGGTTGATAAGTTGAATACCTCTTTTATTGTAGTAAAATTTTGAATTTACTTGAATTAGAGATTTAGAGCTAGGGGTTGGTACATAATCTTAGGGAACTTAAGTTTAGTATTCGTTGTACTTGGCGAGACCGTTCTATACAAGATTTTATGCTATATTGCTAGTCTTTTATGGAGTGGTCTCATGAGACGGTCTCATATATGTTTTTGTGATGTGTTTATGGAACACGCTTAGGCTTAGCAATTGGCCAGCAGTTGAATGTGGCTTTATGTTTTTTTAATGGATGAGTACACATTGCTGACAGGGTCATTTTTGGTGCAGGTGAAGATGTTTTGGAAAACCCTACCAAAACATCCTCAATATGTGGTGTGATTGGGACTATCCGGTTAGTCGCAGGTACTTTAAAATGTTTCTATCTTATGGTTGAAAGACTCTTTGTTGGAACTTTTCTAAGTATGGAATTGGGATTACTATGGACAAAATCAAAATGTTTTCCTGGACTATACCACTTATCATAGCTCATTGAGTTATCTTGTTCGATGATGACAATATGACACAACCTTTTTTTTTTCCTCGCAATTTTACAAACATGCACAATAGCACTAGTATATGTTACTTGTAACATTTGATTTTAAACGGTCATGTTGAGAGGGAGAGGAATGGATGTTGAACGATATTTTGTTGTTTGTTACCTGGTAGATTAGAGAAGATGTTATAGAGTTACATTGCTGATCATCACTAACAGTGACTACGACTAGAGCACTTTCTGTAAGCAACAGTTAGGTCTTCTGTGAGGAAATTGCTTGATACTTATTGCAAGTGCGTATTCTTCCACATTCTGGCTTCCACATAATCCAGATATAATTGTCTTGTCATAGAATATTTCATAGGTCATACAGTTATCCTCATTGAAAGTATACTACATTTTTTCAGGAATGTACATACTTGTAATAACTTCCTCCAAAGAAGTGGGGAAATACCATGGTTTTCCTGTTTACCGTGTTGAATCTTTGAAGTACTTGCCCTGTAATCAGGCATTGAAGGAATTAAGTGGTCAGAAAGTAAGCTGTATTTTCTCTTAGCTTGATCCTGAGTTCCTTTGTGATGTGCTCTTTAGTTTGATGATTAAGTTTACTTTTTTGCAGAAAAAAGATGAAGCATACTTTAGGAATTTGTTGAGAGTAGTGGAATCTACTCCAGGATTGTACTATTCATATGAGACAGATGTGACGGTTAAGTATGTTGTTTGTTGGGATTGTGATGGGATATGTTGTAGGTTTTGAGATTGGCTTACATTTACTTGGTTTGATCATGCTATCAGTTCACAACGAAGGTTGAAGCTAGCAGAGGGATGGGCGAGTAAACCAATATGGAAGCAGGTTAGCCTCTTATATTTCCTGTCAACTTTTTTAGATATGAGAATTTTACTGAACTTCTCTTTCACTGGTTGCAAACCCTTGTCGGTATAGCATGAGTGCTCTCTTGTTCGAAATTCTAAAGTTCCTGTCATAATTATGCGCCTGCCATTTTATTAGATGGTGTATAAGAATTTAGAACAAATATAGCTAAAAAGAAGTGTTGGTTGACTTGGTCCTTTACTATAGTTTTTTTGTTTTGGGACACTTCAAAAGGTAGTTGCATTTCACTGAAATACGCTTTTGGGTAAGTTTGGCCGGTCAAGGTACTCATGGGATTGTTGACGTTTACGAAAATTCTAACAAAAGCATTAGTGTTATGTTAGAATAATTTGTCTCTCTGGTGGAAAAAGGTAAACTGAATTCAGCTGTCAGAAATACTGCCTATACGCTTATGATCATTATATTACCTGTTCTCATGTAAGTTTATTCTTCGTACATTGAGCTCCGTGACTGATAGAAAAGAGAAATTTCTTATATGCACCTCTTTGTCATATGGATGAGTTGTGATTTTTTCCTCCAATGACTTGTAGAAACTTATCGGAAATAGAAGAAAATATTTCTTAAGACCTCTCAAACTCCGGACATGTTCCACCCCATTCTCACCCTGATTTCATCATAATGACCCGTATTTCTTAAGATTTAATTTAACTTTATGCCTTGGGCTTAGGCTATGTTACTCAAACTCGGGTATGAGTGCCGGACATGATTACATACTACCGAAGTCTTTGCCCTAAAATCTGGACAAGAGTAAGGGGACGCTTGTTCATAACAAATATTTTATTAAATATATGAAATTGTGGGATTATGTGGAGGGGAATGGAAAGATATACTCCCTCCGTTCCGGTCATTTGTTTACCTTTGGTTTTGACACAATTAAAGGAAATGGTAGGGGGCCACTTGTGGTTAGTGTTATTGAATGACAAGTGGATCATGATGGGTATAAATGATCAAATCATACATAAAAAACACTTCAAATATAGAAAGGTAAACAAATGAATGAGACACCCGAAAATGGAAAAGGTAAATAATTGACCGGGACGGCGGGAGTATTAAACAAGGCTTAGACTGATAAAAAATCATACAATGTGCTTCATACCCTACTCTTCCTCTACCTTTGTCATTCAAGCCTTTCTTTCTGCTTCCACTAGGAGAAGTGTTGTGTCGGACACGAGTATGGCCACAAAAGTTGTAGAGTCGGAGTAACACAGGCGATATTATCCTTTAAAAAGAGTAGTAATTATTGTATATTGTGAGAAAATAACGGTTAAAATTGACTTCCAATGCTAAAAGGGACAGTATAAAGGAGTAATACAATCCTAACTTGTTAAGTCTACTTGTGTTTAAGATGGAGAAAAGAAAACTGTGACTCATACGGTCATTACCTATGTTGCTGTCCTCTATTTTCATTTCTGCTTGACCTAATTTCCACTCCTGCATATGATTCTTCTCTTGTTATATCAGGCCGACCCACGATATATATGGAACAGAGCTCTGCTAGATGAGCTTATTGAGTGCAAGGTGACAATTTGCATCTCCACTTGGCTAATTTATATTATTATGGGGATCTTAACAATCAGATGACAGTATTTAACAATGAATTTTCTTTTTTACAGCTGGATGAATTTATTATACCATTGTTGCAAGGAAATATCCTTTTAAGAGATTCAGTACAATAGTATTGCCACTTATATTGTAGGTATTTGTCCCTGTGACCCTTCAAGATAGATGCCTTCTTATACCAGTTTATACTCTTGATTTCAAGTGACTATGTAAATGCTGCCAAATCCTTAACGAAAGGCTTAAGCTATCAGACTGCTGAATTAAATGTACGAGATGTGCCTTTCAACATTACAATAATTTCTAGAAGATGCACACGCCGACTAGGTATTGTGATACCTAGATTTGTCATAGTTACTGCTTCACAATTACTCCTTTCATCTCAATTCTACTGTCCCCATTTGACTTTTATTGTCAGACAATGTACTAAAGAAATTTAAAAGGACAGCATGGAAATAGTTTTTATTTTTATTTTTATGTATTGAACTTGATAAATTTTTCACTGCTCTCTCTACATATATCATATATGTGGATAAATTAATGGTCAAAGTTAAATGATTAATCATAAGTTATTCAGGGACAAAACAAAATGAGATGGATGTAGTAATTATAAATTTATCTCCGCTGATAAGTTGTATACCACCACTGAAGGGACTAGAATGTGGAGAAGGGGAGCTAACCTAGCGGGAGATGCTGCTAATTTTATTGAAACAGAACAGTTGGTGGAGTTGAAAGGGTTCTGTTCCTCGTTCATACAGGTATATCTATGACTTCCAACTTCTGAGTACCCATGTGATGCTTCAATGCACTTTGATCATTGTGCTCACTGCGGCAGTAATTTTCATGTTTCAAGGCGATTGTTTTCTGACTGTAAAGTAATTACTCAGGAAATCTTTCTCTAGCTTTTTTTTCTCCCCTGCAGCCATTTATTTTATCTTTACAGTCCTCTGCACTATTAGGTTACTGGTATGTACTGAGAACCATATTGTTTGTGCATATTATGATCCAGTGTGTCTTGTTGAGTTTCACCCTTCATGTCAGTCACTAATCGACATCCGACTACTTCTAGGAACCCATATTTCTAATTATTCTCATGTGGCGTTTCTTCTAAATTCTTACAATCTTAATCTCCTACTTCATGTTTTTTGCTTTTATTGTGAGAATCGGGTTTTCACCTGTTGAGGCTTAATCTTATTTTTAGTTGTGCTCAAATGGTGTGGTCGCTATGGTTACAATTGACAATAGTCGTGTTGATGTTCGTCTCTGGTGCTCCTGTGTGGTAGTTAACCGCAGAGGTCCATGTGGATGAATGAGTGCTAGTTTAAATGGTTGTAAACATCATTTGACAAATCCAATTCTTTTAATTTAGCTGGGTTTAAATCTCTCATGGCTGCTGACTTCAGTAAATGAAAGAAGGCAGTTCACACTCATTTACGAGAGATGGTGGCTCACGGTCATTTATAGTTAGCTTTACTGAATGACTAACATACTCCATTATGATGGATTAGAGAGTGGAGCTCTTGTAGGCGAAGTCATTCCCTCCCTGTACTGAGTACTGACGAAATGAACCGTCAATTCCAAAGTCCACAGTGAATTGCCATTATTCACCAACGTACTCTGCCAATGCGGAGATTGGCATTTTGTGAAGTAGTACCTCCAGTAGCATAAATGTGTAATATAATACGGAGAAGCATATTTATACTAGCTTAATAGTTGGTATTCCATAGGCTGTTATCATCTCCAGATATTTATTTAAGTATGCATACTAAAAGAAGAATCATCCTCGGCGTCTCGATACCGTCTCACAATCAATTGTTGTAACCTTTGAAACCTTACCAAAGTGGTTGCGATACCATGTATGAAACTGGCTTCCTCAATGTACTTGATAAACCTTACAGTCTTGTTTCGTATTAAACTGGGTTA
>JAGPOY010004308.1:0-12073 GCA_018983105.1 Silene uniflora | reverse complement strand
GGTCTTTATTAGCTCTAAAATATGAGAAAATTTAATGATTTTCATTGCTTATTTCTATCTATGTAAAATTTTCTTTTATTTCTAATATTTTATAGAAATAATGTAGTTTTTTCGCAATATTTAATCATGTATATATGTCGATAAAAGAGTACAAATACGTAATTAAGCGCGAAATAATTTTAAAATTACAGTCGAAAAAAATTGTGCCCCCCCATACCAAAATTCCTGGATCCGCCCCTGCATATATGTATGTGTTGAAGAGTTAAAAGGTAAAAGAAATCAGGACGAGAAATGATACCATTTCCTTTAAAATTCACGAATCACAATTCACAAGTATCGTATAACATTCTATTAAAGAATAGGACTTTAAAGGAATCAGATTAGACCAAATTTATTAACACTTATAGATATCAACTTTTATTTTATTTTATATATATTCTCTAATTCTCCATCAATCTCATTCATAAAATTCATAATCTTCATCAAACCATATTACAAAATACGGAAAACCCAAACCAAAAACCAAACAATAAAAGAAACCGGACACATTAAATGACATTGCTTCATTTCAATACCTTGTGTTCTTCATCCATTTTACCCAATTTACCCTTCAACAATTCTTCAACTTTTCCAATCCATAACAATGCATCTTTTCCCTTTAAATTATCTACTCATACGACGTCGTTTAATTCTTTTCCTAAGCTTTTTGCATTGTCAAACTCTAATAAATCTTCTTCTCCTTCCTTTAATTCCTTCCCACAGGTGGGTTTTCTCATTTCCCGCTTTGTCTCATTCATTTGTTTACCTTTTATTAAAATACGCCTCATTCGTTAATTTTTTTTTTGGGTGTTTTTTTTTTTGCAGTTGATTGAGAAATTAATTGATGGGGTAAATTTAACGGAATTAGAAGCAGAGGATTCGTTAAATTTTCTGCTAAATGAACCAAATGAAGCTCTAATTAGTGCATTTCTTGTGCTATTACGAGCTAAAGGTGAAACCTTTGAAGAAGTAAGTCACTTTTCCGTTCCGTTTATTTGTTTACCTTTAATTAAAATACCCCTCGAAAAGAATAAAAAAAGTTGATTGAGATAAAATGGAGTATTACTTATTATTATTAACAGAAATTTCATTGTTACTGTTTCATTAGATGAAAATTGTAAATAAGTTCAGCATGCAGAATATACAATACTCCCACTGTTTTTTATTACTCTTTCGTCTTAGTCATTTATTTACCTTTTATTCCTTATATTAATTGTGAGGGTGCTTTAATCAAAGATAAACAAATGATTGAGACGGAGAGACTACAATTTTTAAGTAGTTTGTGATTTTTGATGATGGATATGAAATGGGTTGACATTTTTGTGATGTGATATGTGAATGAACAGATTGTTGGACTTGCAAAGTCAATGATGAATCACTGTAAAAAGGTAGAGGGTTTGGAGGATGCTGTTGACATTGTTGGTACTGGAGGCGACGGCGCGAATACGGTTAATATCTCAACTGGTGCATCTATATTGGCGGCCGCTTGTGGTGCCAAAGTTGCCAAGGTTGATTTCTAACCCTTGAATTAATATGTATTCTTACTGATTTTTTTAATTGGAGAAATAGTCTAAGGATGCGTGCAGCATGCATTTGATTTGACTTTCTTACTCGGTAATTTGCGGGAGCTTATGAGGCACTGTGCAATATAATGTTTTAATATTCGCAAAATAGGTACAGGGTACAATCAATGAATCAAACAAGTAGAATGTAGAAGACTTTACATAATGATGGGTCCTTGTTTGAGATTAAAATGAAGTAAAAGTCAATATGAATTCTTACTGATAGTTTTTAGAAAATTCGAGAAATAGTCAAAGGGTTTATGAGAGTGACTCTCTTAAGTAGTCTTACCCTATAATTTGCGGGAGCTCGTGAGGCACCGGGCAATGTTTTAATATTCGAAAGATAGGTACGGGGTATAATCAAACAAGTAGAATGTAGAAGACGTGACATAATGATGGGTCCTTGTTTGAGATCAGAATCTAAAAGATAGGTTACAAACTGTGTGTAATAATTGATGGTGGAATGTTTTGGCAGCAAGGGAACAGGTCAAGCTCTTCGGCCTGCGGAAGTGCTGATGTGTTGGAAGAACTTGGGATTGCTATTGACTTGGAACCTCAGGTAAATTACTCTTGGTTGTCATTTAATATCCGCCGTTTTTCGGAATTAACTGTTCCAAAATTAGTTCAATCAAACTGATGGATGCATTTATGAACTCTGTACTCAGTCAGTTGTATGGTGTTGATTTTCTAGCAATGCATGAATGTTTCTGGACCACTCCCTTCCCTTCAGTAATATTACTAGTATGTTTTTTCAATTGAAGCCGCATGCTGTAAATTGGTTGGTCGCGGTCTCTTTAAACTATAAGAACAGCCCATTTCTTATCAGCTGTCCAAATCAGTTAGTGATATAATCCGTATAATACCGAGAAAAGTAATAGGAGGATGAAAATGGAGTTTAAACAATTACTGTATTTTATTCTTTTGTAGGAAAACTGAAACCCTTAGATCAGTTTTATTAACTATTAAGAATGTGGCATATTGTTGAAGATAGGATATTGAGAGGATACTTGCTTTTCCATGCACTAATGCAGTTGTCCATGCATTGATTCTGTTGGGAATTGGGATGTATAAGTTCAGAATATTGTCTGGTTTATAAATGTAATTTGCAAGCTATTCTACATCTCTTATTCTAATTGCAAAACTCATGCTTGACGTTTCGGTATGTGATTCTGAGTTTTAGCAGGATCTTGACCGCTTTCCTTTTGATTAACAGGGAATAAATAACTGTGTTAGAGATGCAGGGATTGGTTTCATGATGTCTCCAATTTACCATCCTGCTATGAAGAGTGTTAGACCGATAAGGAAGCAGTTAAGAGTAAAAACAATTTTTAACATTTTAGGTCCGATGTTAAATCCAGCTCAAGTACCTTACGCAGTTGTTGGTGTCTATACCGAAGATATTGTAAGTTCTTATTATCTATGTTGTGATATCTCCCAGTGATTGTTGCATTACCATTACCATTAAAACTACCGTTTATTTACTGATTTACTTGAACATTCACGTCAGGTACCCAAAATGGCCAAAGCCCTTCAAAGATTTGGCATGAAAAGGGCATTGGTTGTGCACTCAGAGGGATTAGATGAAATGAGTCCTATGGGTAACATCTCTATTCTCGAGTTTTGAAGTGTGATTTGTTTGATATGCTAATTGTTGAAATGTAACTAAAAGCAATTCATTTGGTTATTGAACTTCAGGGCCGGGAATGATTCTTGATGTAACTCCCGATAAGATAGAGAAGTTCTCTTTTGATCCATGTACGTGCGAATTCTTCCATTTTTCTCCTCATCTCATTTCTACTAATTAAATTAATTTGATATTTATATTTATCTCCTAGTATATACTAAACTAGATTATTAATCGTTTATTATTGGCAGTGGAATTTGGCATCCCTCGTTGCACTGTGAAAGATTTACGAGGAGGTGGCCCAGAGTATAATGCAGAGGTATTGAAGCGTGTATTAGCGGGAGAGAAAGGACCTATTGCTGATGCATTTGTGAGTTTACATTTTTACCTTTAATTGTTACTTCCGTTTTCTTAGCTTTCTAAGGGAGGTTTATAGTGTGGGGTTTCATCAATAAATTCCATGGAATAATGTGGAACGATCTGTCCTACTCGTGTGAGAGGTTGTTTCCAGTGACACAAATTATTATTAAGCCGAGAATTTCATCTGATGACTGATACCTCACATAAAAAAAAAAAAAAAAAAATTGAAGCGCAACAAGTTTTATGATAGTCATTTTGTTTTACCTCATCATAATCCATAACCAAAGAAAAATGAGTCTTTGCGCGCTATACCTTGCAGAATAGGCGCTGCTCATTCCTTGTTAATTAGAAAGGTTTTTTCTGATAAAATTGTTTGTATCCTGACGAAACAGATCTTAAATGCTGCGGCTGCCCTCTTAGTTAGTGGGCGTGTCAATAGCCTAAGTGAAGGGGTTGCTCTAGCACGGAAAACTCAACAATCTGGCAATGCTATAAGGACCTTGGAGTCTTGGAGAGAAATATCCAACGTGAGTAATGTTGTGGAAGTCTCTTGGAGTCTTGGTCCTTTAAAATATCGTAAAACTGCATGTTTTTATCCAAATAACCTATAAAAGAAGTACAGAACAGAATAACCGTTTAACATGAAATTTCGATAATGTATGTAAAACTCTCACATTTGTATTTTTTGGTCATTATTTACATCTTTTGCTATGTTTAGCTGTTTCCATGTCGGAAAAGATTGAACTGTTGCTTCTGTGACTGCTAACTTTTATTAATGTTGCAGAAGGAGATGTCGAAAGCAGCTGCTCCATTCGCACATTGACTAGAAGAAAACTCCAGCATGTCTTTAACGCACCGAGCTACTTACATTGTGTTATTCACAACTATTTACATCTGCCCTTTTGTTTGCTATTGTCTTGATGACTGCATATATGACGACAAGCAAGGTGTACAGCTTTTTCATTTTTAGATAAGAATTTTCAGGCTTTCAATTATCAATAAGATGTTTCGGAGTTCAAGATATCTCTTTCGTGTGCCTGTTCTGAATACATTCGTATATGCTTAAGCTCAACAGTTCTATTTACTCCCTCCCTTTCGGAATAACTCAAACACCCGGAAATTTAAGATCTATTCACCCTGAAATTTAAGATCTATTAAAATAGAATGATTCAGTAAATTTTTTTAAAAAAAAATGGGTTATAGATCCATCCCGGAGGATGGGTAGCCTTAACCGATGTGTTAACAAGAGTGTCCGAAGACAATTCCCGTCCCTGTCAGGGGAGATGCCAACCATCTCTCCTTCTATTGAACACAATGTTTTTACTTGGTTTAGTTGTATATAAACAAAGAATATTCTAACAAACTACCGATGTGGTACAAAGTTGGTGGAGTTGTTTCTCGATTTCAACTTGAGGATTACATTCAAGTAAAGAGTCTCAGCGCAATCTGCACAGTTGCTCTCTCTAGACTCTAAGAGCATGATAGCATACTCGAGAAACTTTCGGAATCCAAATTTTTTGCGTCCTTTATTTGAAGATCGAAGGAGCACACAAGATAGCATATGGCATACCCAGAGCACATCACTTAATATATACTCATATAATTCAAGCATTCGAAAAGTTAAGAAAAATCCAGGGTGTTTGGATTGAATTTGAAGTATATTATTAGGTGTTTGGATTTGACGTAAACAGTGCGAAGCATTCACAAAGCCATTTTATTGGAACAGATAGCATTGGAACGGTTTTCTATCGTGTGCCCTAAAAACACATTTAAGCTAATATGTTGAGAATTTTTGACTAAATATTGTAAATATGAGTTTGTACCAATAAAAAAATATTTGATCAACTTTTAAACTCTTAATTAGTTTATAATGCCACACATTAAAATCAATGTTGACTGAAATAAATTTATTTTTTTCTTAATTTATTAGAGAAATTAATTAATTAAATTAAATTAACCGTAAATTGCGTATTTAATTCAAAACATTTAATAATTAAACTAAATTATCACTCCACAAATTATTACAGAGTATAAAAAACAAAAATTAAACTGAGAATTGTAGGGCTTTACCCTCTTGCGAGGGAGCCCTTCCAGAAATTCTCGACGGCCAAGGACAAGCCCAGGCCGAAGAGGGGGTTTGGAAATAGTTTTCAACCAGCAATTGACGCGCCTCGGTTAGTACCTCACTAGCTGCGTCATTGCCCCAAGCGCAAAGATACTTTTCGACAAGGGCTTCTCTTGGAATTTATACCCTAAGCTGGAGGTAGTTTTCTTAAAACCACCGATGTGGGATATGTTCTTATAATTAGATCCGCATTACAGCTTTCCCTGTGGTAGTGCTCTCGTTACCTTTTGGTCTTCACTTTTCCTATATATATGAGAACTAATATCGCCATGTTTTATCACAAATTCTCCTTGAAGACATGACATATCCGTCACAAGGAAAAGACGGATACCATTTTATCTCACAAAGTAACCACTTTTTCTCTCTCTGCAACACTATTTATGTGGTCCCCTTTTTCCACTAACTCATTTTGTATCCATTTTATCTCACAAAATATCCGTCACAAATGGTGACCCGTCACAAGCAAGACTTATTGATGTTTTATTGCTTTGGATTACTTCTGCATCTATTTCATGAAATTTATACTGTTGTATATTCAATTTAGTAAATGAGGGCGGATCAGTTGTTTAGCTACTGATAAAACTATAGAGTACGGAATTAGAATAGGAAAACGAGGTCAATGTGACCCTTCAACCAAGTAAATGCTATTGATAAAATGATACATGAGAAAGGCTATTACACAGGGATTATTATCGCCATACGTGTTTAGCTACTGATGAAACCATAGTAACACTTCATGAGCGGTCTCTGCACATTATATTATAGATAGATGAAGTTAATTACTCAGTCAAAAAATGGTTGCAATTACTAGAATTACGTTATCAAAACTTAAAACAGTTCAATAAACCTAACAAAATGTATGGAGACTGAGTTTAAATTGGTTTATTTCTGAGTTAGTTACTCAATGTCACATGCTAAAATAGCGAGTCCAGTTTGAGCTTTTTACTAAGCCAGGCTCTATCATAAACTTTTTGTCTTTGAGGACTTTCAAGACGATCTTGAGTTTTAACGATGAGCTCGAATACAACGTAATTGTAACACTCTTGGAGATTTGTCCCACATCGGTAGAATGCGGGTGTGTGTGAAGATTTGTCCCACATCGATAGAATAGGAGGCTTGTGATATGTTTATAATAGCTTACTAACCCGCCACATGACTCGCTCACTGCCAATATGTGATATAGCCAATTAGCTTTAAGCTCGAATAGAGCAATTAGGAGCAATTGCTATGGAAAACCACACTCAATTTAACTCTCGACTTAATGACATCAATAAATCAATAATATTAAAGTCGATAATTGGAGAATGCAACATCGGGTAGTAGTACAGCCCGCACTAAAACTTGAAAATCACACTTATCAGCTATGAATTATATTATGAATAGGCGTCCATAATATTAAATAAATATGGTATACAACAATTAAAACAAGGAGTTTGCAGTTACAATGAAGCAGCTGCTTATGAAATCATGATCATAAAGTACGAGAGGCCACAATTATCAAAACAAATCTAACCGTTTAATCTTGATCATAGAGTATAAGACCCCAAAATTGGGTTCAATAGATTAATCTAATTATCATATCAACTCAGTCCGATTATGACATACATAAATACTACCTTCAAACATTTTTTATTCTTTGCAATTTATATTTTGGATCAAACTAACTGAATTGGACCGTAAATAGATTACACAAGCATATATGATTATAAGACTTATAACCATCCGTGTTTTAGAGCTTGTAACAGTAGGAAGAAAACAAGTATGATAGGAGTAGTTTTTTTGTGGCAAAAGATGTCCAACTCTAATCAACTTGATTCCCTCCACGAATTATAACCTCGTCTTTAACTCATACTTCTTCTATTCCATTGAATTGTTTACGTTTCTCAAAAAATGTGAAAAACGTGAGCAGATACAGACTCCATGTCAAGTTTTCGTACATTGTTGATGCTTGTAGTTGTCTTCTGCACTCAAGGAAGGAATTGAATTCGAGTATGGATGTGTTCATTAAATAGAAAGAGGGACATTACCAAATTAAATGGTATTTTGAAAATATATAACCAAATCAAACCTGTACTTATTTACCATTTTCAACATCAGCTTCCCATAGAAGTTAGCTCACGCATTGTAATAGAACTGCAACATTCACATTACAACAGCACCAAAAAAAAATATGGAAACGAAAGCAAAATTAAGACTAGTTTTGGTGGGGTGTGCCAGGCCCATGCTTTAGTGCAACGCAATAACGCATGGGCGGCACTCTTAAGACCCCAACAACAAGCTACTGTGATGGATCTCCCCCCTTAAAATATAAATTTAATATCGTGTGGATCAATGATCCACATATCAGATATTAATAAACTGATAAGGACAGATACTCCACTTGATCTTAGCCTTTGCCAAAAGGCTGAGAAAGGTATGAGTATTGCATTGCTCAACAGTTTGATTTTATGCTTCTTTCTCTCGTAGAGCTATCTTGATTTTCCGATGTGGGACTATTAATTGTGACAACTCCGGGCTTGACCTCTAGCCTAGTCTAGTGTGCATTGCATAAATATGTAAGTTCAATTGCTGAGTATCACTTCACCAAATCTACGTATACTATCCTTTACAAACAGATACACTTGCATATCCATCCATCATAAAAATCTCAATGAAAATCAAAACCATGATGAATGAGATTTTACTATTTTTTACAATTCGAAATTTTGAAGTACAAAACTTTTTCCGACAACTTAAATAAAAAAGGAGAGATTTAACTTACAAAAAAAAGAGATTTGTTCCGATTATCTAGAGCAAAGCGGTGATTTTGTGATGAAGTAGGATTGTTATTATCACTGGCAGCCGTGACGGCCTGACGGGTCCACGTTACCGAATTTGAGGCCCCAATGTTTTGAACCCGGTACACCTTAAGGAAAGTCCAATTTCATATTTTTATATTGTAGTATCTTACTTTTAATTTACAGAAAATAAAATTACATTTATCATTGTAAAAGTTTTAAAAATAGTTCGCATACGCCAATCATTGTTAAGGACGTAAGGTAAATTTTGCACAAGCAACATTTCCTCATTTCCTATTTTCCTCCCCTCATCAGTCATCAGTCATCAGTCATCACTCATCACTCATCACTCATCACTAAGCTCTTCCACGTCTTACTTCCACACCATATGGGTAAACTACGCAATTTATAGTTTAGAATCCACACCATATGGGTAAACTACGCAATTTATCGTTCAGAATTAACAAAGTTAACATCTAGCACTCGTGGCCTAATGGATAAGGCATTTGACTTCTAATCAAAGGATTGTGGGTTCGAGTCCCACCGAGTGTGTATTTTGTTTTTTTTTTTCGGTTTGGCGGAGTAGCATATGGTAATCAAGCCCATATTCTCGGGTCAGTGTCATAAGAGTGTGGCTAATATGATTTTTTGGCCCATATGCAAGCTAGACATTTATAAATTTTTATAGCGTTATTCACCCTAGACCAGACAAATAATTTCAACACTTTTAGCTCATAAAAATTCGGGTTTTGCGGAACTCGGGACACTAATGTGGTTTATATGGTAGTATCTTACTTTTAATTTACAGAAATTAAAATTACCTCTAATGTGGTTTATATGGTAGTATCTTACTTTTAATTTAAAGAAATTAAAATTACCTTTATCAATCATTGTTAAGGACGTAAGGTAAATTTTGCACTAGCATCATTTCCTATTTTCCGTGTAAATAGCCGTAATTGGGTTGTTGCCAACGTTCTCCCCTTCTAATGAACACTTTTTTGTTATCTTGGTTGATCATATATTTCTCTAAAGGAAGAGCCAAAATAGCTGACTTGGCATCTCAGATTATCAGTCCAGTCTTACGTGGCAACATACAAGAGTAACTAGATTAATAGAAAAAAAAAAGAAAAAAAAATAAATCTTCTAATCTACCGAACTGAGGAAAATAAGGATGGATGGATGGATGAATAATGGTCAACGTAATCTAACTAATGATTTAGTTAGAGTCTGAGTCAACATGGAATATCCATATTCCAAATCTTAATCTCCTACTTCTAATCTTCTAAACTGCCAAACTAACTCAGAAAAGTATGGAGCAATGGTCAACGTAATATTAGTTTTCCAAAACTTATTAGATTTGATTTCAATAATTATCCTCCCCCAAATTTAGAGAATTATTATTATCCTCTAAAACAAATAGGTAATCAGTTCAACCCAACTTACCTACATCACTATTCACTATAAAAATCACATCAACCCACACATTTTACATCCATCTCGATCTTCATTCATAATTTACAAAAAAAAAAGAAAATATTTATCAACTTTGCCATGACCTTCAACTGCACTCCGGTTGCAATCCGTCACCTGAAAGAAGATATGCTCACCGCTGAAATTGCAGGTTCGTGTTGTGCATCTGTGGGAACGCAAAAGTTTCTACAACAAGGATGAAACATTAGCGTTAGAGGTGCTGTTGTTAAATTCTGAGGTATCACATTTTTTAACATTAATTGACGCTTTCTCCTATTTCATATTCATGGTTAAATATCACAATGACTATAATCATTCATTGTTAAATAAAATGTTTACTACAATTTACAGGACAATCTTATTCAAGCAACAATCCGCAAAAGCGTCATTTTCAAATTCAAGGCTAGAATCAACGAGGGCCATTTATACAGACTCTCAAGATTCACAGTCAGTGCAAACAAGGGGGCGGAAATAACAACTTCCGGAGAATTGCGCATCTACCCAGTAAGAATACTCCTACTACTACTACTTAAATCATTGTACATGTCCGTAACCTATCCCAGTAAGGAGACATTAGCATGCTCGGTTTGGAACGACTACGTTGGTTTAGTTCAGGCTTTTGAAAATGCATGTAAACAATCCAGCGAAGTTGGAATCATTGTCATCCGCTGTGTTCAACGGTGTGAGTAGGAAGGTATAGAACTATTTGTGTATACGTTATTGAATTGTGTTAATCATAATCATTTTACAACATCTAATATTCGATTACGTATCTAGGTGGACCTAGGGTGAGAACTACAAGACATGCCACTCGCTTCTACTTCAACCACGCAATTCCAGAGGTGGAAGCGTTCATTGGAGAGTAAGCTTACGCAAAGTTTGTTGTTAAAATTCTTAGGCCTACAAGAATTTTTGTCAAATAACTGATTTTCAATTTTCTTAGGCAACAAAGACTACATTCCGATGAAGACCCAAGTAACTCGAATATTATATCCTATATTTCGGGCAAGTCAGAAAGACATGCTATCAGAAGATAATTTGAGTACAATCATGGAGATTAAGAAATGTCAAAGGGTATTATTTTTGATTTTTAGGAGTTTCATGCTGAACTATTGCCTACCAGCATTACGGTATTTTTGAAATTTTTTTTGAATATCATCGTTAATATAACTAAAATTTATGGGAAATAAATTGCTAGGCCAAACACCAATAGTTTTATCAAGAAGTAACTTATTCAAAAAATAATTTTTAAAAGTAAAAGCAATATTTTTTTTTTCATTTTTTTTTACAAAAAACCTATAAAGGTTGATTAACTATTAACGATGCATGTCCGCCTTCGCAAGTAATACAATATTTTGAGAAAACATGCTCTTTGTTAGGATAGTTTAATTTTATTTTTTATTCACTTGACCTACAAAAGAATAGTTAGTCATATCTTATCAACTTATCTTCTCTTAGAAAATTATCTTCTCTTAATTACAAATCCCTAATATAACTGACCTAAAATAATGATAAGCAAGATTTAGTGCCAAAAATAAGGGCAATTAGGTCTTAAGAGACACTATATAAGGATCAATATAAAATTCTCATGCTACCCCAATTATCTCCACTGTCCACTATTCGCAGAAATTGAAAACAAGTTTAAGAATTCCAGTATGTCCAGAGTAAAGGACCCAAAAAACGGATCACAAAGTTTTACAGATATAGCTAATTGTGTATTGAAGGGAGATACTGGACCATCTTTATCTATAGCTAGAAGCCGTATCATTGTACCATCATTATATGTAGGAGGTTGCGTCTACTTGAAAACGAACTATCAAGATTCCATGGTTATTTGCAAATACTATCAAGACGGGACCAGATTTCACAAACCAACAAAATATAGTCAGGGAAGATGGTAAAGGAATAACGCTGCTGGCAGACCAAATAATTTATCATATTAGAATGATACTATTAAACCCCGACCGTATTATGCTATTTTAATTCAATGTATTCGAATAAATCATCAGTCTGTGTTACTCATAGTGCCGTTTTTTTCCCTAATTTCAGATCGACATTCCTTCAGAACATAAAAAATCACAAGATCAAATTAATTACCAATACAACAATCGCATGC
>JAGPOY010004307.1:0-12075 GCA_018983105.1 Silene uniflora | reverse complement strand
CATTAGATTGTATACATTTTTCTTTAATGACAATTCCATTTGGTTGTATACATTTCTAATTTGGTCCAACTTTTACCATCTAAAAGACTATACTACCCCTCTATTATTTGAGACTTTGAGTACCACCCACCTAAATTGGAACAAAAGAAGTGGGATAAGGGGTAGTTAAGTAATTTTATATCCCACCTAAATTCTAGTGCAAAAAGCAAATGTATACAATCTAATGGAATGGAGGAAGTACTAGGTTGATTGTAATATTCAATGCAACTTTGGATGCTTGAGCCTGACCTTTATTTTATACAAAAAAGGACAAAGTCCAGCAATTATTTGCTGGAGATCTCTCCCCACAATCTCGGAATAGTATCATCATATAAACATGGTTGTGCTCCTCACCTAAATTCTACAACAATGAGAAACATACACGTGCATTGCTGTGACTGTCTATAATTTCCCCTTTCACTGGTATCAATAGATCTAGATCTTACCCTGGGAGACTATAGTATAGGCTACAGTTGTACAAATGCTTAATACCTAGATTATATATTATGTAAAACAAAAATACTCATCTTAACTCCTTATCATTCTTCTTATTTGATTATATAGACGGAGATGAAAACCCACCAGGCCACCACGAGATTTAGAATCAGTTATCTTCCTCGCATATCTTCCACAATTGGAGTGGTCTGTTGCATTACACATGGATTCCTTGGATTATCTTGGACAGGTACACTTTGCCTGATTACCATGCAGGGTCTTGGAAAAAAAAACATTTAACGTAAAATGAGATGCGATAATCCGAAATGAAATCAAAACAGAACTATGGTGGAACTTTTTAAAGGTAGTATCTTTTTAAAGGGTATTAAAAGGATGCTTTTCAGATTAAAGGAGGATCTTGTGAAGCTATCGTCGTGGAAAGACGACTAATTGATAGGGGACCCAATACTTAGGTCAGCTTATGCATAATTGTAGCTTTGTTATTTAGCAATAACAAAGTCTACCTTTTAATTATCCCACACATAATATTTGCCAAGTAAAGCAAACTTTTAACAGTGCAATACGAGCAATAATTACTAGTTAGGTTGAAGACATACCTTGACTTGCTTCCGAAGATCTTTGATATAATCAACAGCCAATTCTAGCATGTCTGAAGTGTTTGTTTGCTGCAGTGTCACAAAGGATGTAAATTTGTTGTTTCAGATACTTTTAAGAGGAGCTTATCTAAATATAAGGCTATCTTTGGGAACAGATGACTAACCTTGTCCATGTTCGGAACTAGGTCTTGAAGCTTCCTCATCCTTTCACTAATCTTGGTCCGTCTTACCTAAAATGAGTAGTAATATAACAAGTGTAAGTAAGTATGCTTGATAAGAAACCATAAAAATTACCACAACTAATTGATTTTGCGTAATGTGTCTGAAATGATTTCGATAGCAAAGTCAATTCTTACTCTCTCTGCAATGCTTCGAGGGTGAGTAGCAAACCCTCTCTTAGCCCTTATTCTAAGAGGCACAGCATCTTGGAGATACAGTAACTTCTCCATAGCAGAGAGTTCGGCTGATGTGCTGGGTAGACTTTGATGACGAGCCAATTCTGATGTACGACCTCTACTTTCTCCGGTCTGATAAATAATCAAAATCTTCATCAAGCAGTTATCATATTTATATTAGTTAAAAGAAGGAATCACAAAAAAAATGATCATAAACCTGGTTTTCTGATAAATTCTGGTCTGAAAATATTTTCCTATCACCATCTCCATCTAAGCCGGGGATTGTCTCAGACAAGATTGAGTCAGCCCATGAGCTTATAGGGTTGCTGAAATTTGTTTCTTCAAGACTGTGCATACGCATGATTTTCTCCTCACCTTGCGAGTTCTGCCTCGTGAGCCGCGAAGTACTAGATGGTTGTCCTGATGAGTAATTTACCTGATCATTACTGCTGTTACCACTGCCATAGTTACCCATTCCGCTCAGAACACCGTAACCTGCCATAACCTAGCAGTCTTGAAATTTCAAGGTGGACATCAACCAAAAAGAAGAAAACCTAGAATTTGATCTGTTTTTTTTTTTTAATTAGATTTGCAACAAACAGGAAAACAGTTAGGAAAAGATGATACCATCAATATTAAGGTTATCAAAGAACCCTGCAGGGGAACTGCTATGCCTAGTGAGACTTGAAGTAGTATTGATATCACATCCCCCAATACCAATCTTCATATGTGGTTTAGAATGGATCCTGACTGAACTCGCAGACGAAGCTGAACCATGCTGATTCGCCAAAGGCGGTTTTGATGTACTATGATAGATCATCGGAGAGGAAGTATTATAATCACCCTCTTGCTTCACCTTAGCTGTAAGTTCGGGCCTCATCTGCGAATTTTCGCGTATTTCACATAAGTTTTGTGACAAGGAGTTGTTTCCATCATCCATGCTAGACACGAACTTTGATAGGATGTTTTCAGTTTCGGGACTTAGCGGTCTAGCATTGAAGAAGTCCCCTTTAGTATTTGAGAGATCACCCCTATCTCCTCCATTAGGGCCACCAGAATTAGTGACCGTATCAGCAGCATCAAGGAAACTTGCAAAATAGGAACTTGGTGCAGACCGAAACCTTGTTAGACTGTTCACCTGTTGCTTCTGATGCTGAAACTGCTTCTGTAAATCTTGGAAATGATGCTGATACTGTTGCTGTTGAAACCCTGAATCCATCTTTATCTCTCCCCCTTTCCCTAAACTGAAAAAAAAAAACAGGGAAAACAGAGGATAAAAGAAGTCAAATTTTAGTTGTGCATAGCCATATCCATTTCTGACCTTTACATTTACGGCTGATAATAAATATAAATATAAGTACTACTTGGACAACAGAATTTACATCTGAGCCTAAAAGAAAACCAAACCAATAAGAAGAATCTTTCTCTTTCTCTCTCTTCTTTCAGCTCTGCTACTGATAAATTGAATGATCAAATGAGAGAATAGTACAGACAGAAATTGTTATTTGCTTCTTTATTATATTTGATAAAAATATTTTACTGCATTTTTGCCAAATCAGAACAGTAATAAATCAAAAAATATGGCTACTTTGGTAGTTCCTAGCATCTTTCCATATTAGTTGGTTGACAGAAACACCCTCAAACACTATGCTCATTTTCAATGTTTCCTTTTTCATCACATGTGAAATGTTGACTTCCTGGTTGTGTCAAAGTTTATGTAAATTATGACCAGTCAAAGAATTTTTTTACTGTGTAAAACAATTTGTGTACTTAGAATACTATTTGTAAAATTACATTATAGCTAAAGTCTATGTGAGTGCTGTATGACTTTTACTACCCTTGGTACATATTGTGCGAGTTTACAATCTTCCCTCAACAGATTCGATACTGCCGAAATAGGGAATTCATAATGAACTGTTGATGTTTAAGTAGTACTGTGTTAGGCTTAATGACTGGCCATGTATTCATAGTACTTGTTTACCTAGGACATGCTATTAAATTTTGATTTGAGATTTTACCCTGAAATCGGGTACTAGAGACACTCAAAACCTTTGTTACTCAGTTACGATGCAATGTTGCGGCCCAGATTTAGGATGGTTTTGATTGTAATTCAAGTGTTCATTTCAGGGGAAATAATTGAATGGTAATCTTTGGTTTTAGGACCATCATATGGCCATATATGTCTGGATTTACTGTTATATCCTCCGTTGGACCACCAATACCATCATACATCATAGATGTTCCCCTTGTTGATTTGGTTTAAATTGTGCTTTTATGTTGTATACTTTTCTCCTCGCGTTAATTAGTGATAGGTTTATGCATTCAGACTTTGTGAGGTTAGAAGAATAGGATGAAGAGATGACTCATCTCAACAATGACATTTTGAACTAATATTTATTCAGTAGGTCTTGCTTGCGACGGGTCGGGTCGGATCTTGCGACGGGTATTTTGTGAGAGGAAATGGGTAGAGGGGACAAGGTGGGCACCCCCCATGTGCTTCTCCACTCACCCTTGATGAGTATTTTGTGAGAGAATATGGTATCCGTCACTCATTTGTGACGGATAGTGTCCGTCACAAATGAGAATTTGTGATATTTTATACACTAATCAGTAGTCTTTCACCACTCTGAATTTTTCATTGGACTTTTTTGGGTTAAGAGTTACTCCGTACAAAACTTCCAACGCTAAATAAAAATCACCAAGATCCTATCCTTTTTAACATTATGTAAATCAGGTGTTACTCGTCGCAAAGCTTGTGAAGATCACAGGTAAGAATTTGTGAATAAAATAACATGAAATTTTTTGCTGTTAATTCATTATTTTTAATAAAAAGGCTTAATAATAGAGAATAGGCAAAACACTGTCTTGAAGATGGTAAAATTCTCCTTTCTTTGTGAAAACGTTCTTAGGGTATAGCTATTTCCCGCGTAATAGCTAGTTAGCTTATTTCTTTTACGGGGCGCGGTCGTCTTCTGCACCCAAAAAAACTCTTTTGATTGTCAAGCTTTGATTATTATACTAAATTTGACGTCTTTTTGAAAAGGATTTGACAAGGGATGATGCGACTTTGTTGATATGGGAATAGAGTGCTACGGTGTATTTAGCAAACTTTTTTCAATAGGCTAATGCTTACTAGTTACTAATACTAACTCGATCTTAAGGTGAAAATGATATAACTAATCAATTAGGTTACACCGTGACTCTTGTGACTGATTTACTAGATATATACATCCAAGAAAGTAGACTTTTCAACGAAAGCTCAAGTTTTATCCCTTAATGATGTCAGGATTAATTTGCTCACTATATATACATTGAAGACAGTAGACTTTTCAAGGAGCTAAAGATAAAAGATTGGCAATAATTATTGTGTGAGACAGTCTCACATTGTAAGACGATCCATTTATATATAAGTCACTATTTTATTGATAGCAAGATTTGTACGGAGTATAAAATATGACCGTCTCACTGCGTGAGTCCGTCTTATGCTGAAATTTGTGAAAGATTAGTTAAAGGTACAACTATTTCTCTTTCATCTAATACCATTATTAATTTACTGAAGAGTGGAGACAATACTCTAACATATGATATCTGTAAGGGTTTTAAAATGGTAAAAGGGCCTTTCACAAAGCTCTAGGGACATCTTTAACTCTTTTCTGTAAGATTAGGACATGTCTTTAAGTCTCATACATGTCTTTTAAGCTCCTTTATTTCTTATACTATATGTGACATAGTTAGTAGTGACATACTAACATGTTATCATTCCAGAAAGGGTAACAGCTAATCATCCCATAATTCTGGGTTCAGTCAATTTAATCTATCCTAGCTTCGGCTAAGTGGTACTCTGTCGATCCTAATCATTTGGTTACCTTGGTTAAAGTACCCTCACAAAAAAATAAAATGATTAACAAATGAATGGGACGGAGGGAGTAATATACACTCCGTAATTCTCTCTTTTTTCCATTTCCTTATGTTGTAGTCTTGAGGAAATTAATTACATATACACATGACAAATCAATTGGGAATGTCAATATGCCATTGATAATTGATTAGTCTATTAAGCACAGAATTAATCACTAACTAGCGGTTATTATGGTGTAGTAGTGTACACATGTAAGAACTATCTCTTAAACTGACTATAGAAAAACTTATTAACTCAGATGATCATTATGTTTTGAGTGATTATGAGTTTATTTCTCAAAAGTAATTGTATTTGTTTTAATTTGTTGTAGGTCATTTTCAATCAAGTTAGAGTTACAGAAGTTCAATTTTTGTTGGCATCAGACTGAAGTTTTTTCGTACTAGTTCGACCAGGACTAATCATTTTCTGATGGTATTCTCCAGGTAAATATATACTAACCCTATCAGGAGTGGCGTGAGCGCCTATCAGCTACAAGAGTTGTGGTGGTTGAAGAGTGCATTCTCAATGGTTCATTTCAAATAAAAAAGGCCACCGCTCTGAGCGGAGTACACAGTGGTCAGACATACACAATTTCTCCATTCCAAAGATAGAGAGACTGGGGACGGTATATCACATACATCATGGAAATTATGATTAGAACTAAAACTTTATGGCTTTAAATGAGAGATTCTATTGATTTGGAAGCATGCCATTGTGGGAGAGTATATTTTGGAGTACATTGGCTGGAAAAATGTGGGTAGTAGATTAGCAATTGTATGCACAAATTTCAAATGAATATTTACTAACAAGAGGAAGATGTACGAACTTAATGAGAACGCGCATAAAAACTTGCCCTGAACCCATGGGCGGTTCTAGGACTTAATCATAGGGGGTGCAAAAATTTAACAATGATTTCGACGACGGAAACCGATGTATCCATATTAAAACTACAACTTTTAACTCTTGAATTTCTTCACAAAAATTTTATAGAAAAATTGAGGAAACTACCAAAAATAAGCATGAAGGACACAATTTATAAATAAAAGTGCAAAAATGACTGCCATAGGGTTTGAACTCCTGGCCAAATGACTTCAAACTAAGTATCTAACCAGTACACCACTAAACATTTGATGACCATTATTGACACTAACTTGTTAATATTTCCGAACAAAGGGGGTGCAGGTGAACCCCCTGCACCCACACCATAGCCGCCACTGCCTGAACCCCTCCCCATAATCAGACTGTTAATAAGCAGCATCCACAAGCTGGGGAACATTGGCGGAAAGAAGACCGTGCTGCTAGATCTTCACACAGCATCCTTTACAAAACAGTCTGCACGAAATGTTTTTATGAATAACTGAAAGCTCTTTCATCGTTACCTTGTAAAATGATATGATCTTCACACAGCATCCTCCCCATAATGAGACTGTTACTCCATTTTGAATGCGGACACGGAATGCTCCAATCTTTCTGTCTCCAACCTACACCCAAGTTTCAACTTTTTTTCCTGGGGAAGCTGTTACACCACAAATATAAGCAAGTTCAATCTTTTTAGGTTTGTAGCAATAAAATTCAAGGACTCCACTAATTCTGAGATTAGTCAATATTGTTTTCCTTTGCCTGTAGTCGTTGTTGAGGGTTTAATGGCCCATTCAAGAATTTGGGAGTGCGAAAACAGCCTTGACATGATTTGTGGTGTAAAAGATGATGGTGATGAGCATACAAACTATCATTATTCTGCTGTTACTTTTAAGCCGTTCCTGAACTTTATGGATGCTGGTGAAGAGGTAATTGGGCATGTCGCTACTTCGGCCACTGCGCTTAATAATTTGTTATGTCATTGCTTTTGGTTCATAATTTACAATTGTAATATCAGTCATATGTGATCTGAGTTGATTTTCTGCAAAAATCTTACTGAATTGATACTGGTTTTGTTTCGTTTCCAGTACGGAAGTACCAGTATAAGTATAAGCTCTGCACTGCATTGTGTGATATATATGATGTCTTAGTCAAATACGCAAATAATATAAGCTTCTTGTATTAGTTACCAGGCTGTTGGACTGACTACTCTATTGGCATTGTATGATTAAATTAAGTCGCTCTTGCTGTTTGCAGTTGCCAAGTAATGGATGCGAGTCGACTGAGACTTAGGAGAAGTTGCGCAAAGCATGGAAGACCAAGGACCTCGCAATTGGAGGAGGAGTCTCTATTAATGGTTTTAAATGCAAAAGGGTTTATATACTCCTCTCTTATTTTATTTTATTTTTTGCTTTGATGTCCCCGAGACCGTGACAGCGTCTACAAAACTATACACTGATAAATATGGTCTTAGATATACAAGGACCGTGGCTCGTGAAACAGTTCCTTTATTCCACAAAATTACTAATACATGTAATTACATCAGTGTCCACACAATTGGGACGTGACCCTATTTGGGAAATCAGACTTATACTGCGTAAATACATACCGTTCTTCTTCAACCAGGTTTCTGTTTCCTTCTACGCTCTCTATCTCAGTCATTTGTTTATCTTTATATTCATTGTGAGAGGTATTTTCATCAAAGGTAAACAAATGAATGAGATGGTTAGAGTACATGCTTATTTTGATTCAAGCAGTTTGATAACTTTGATTCGATGACGGTTCAAAGCAGAACCGTGGATAACTTCCTTTCCCCATTCTTTTTCCCAGTACATATAAATGGTTGGTAAGCCGTTGCTTATGGGATTGTTTCTGTTTCTTCAAAGGCATGACCTTCGTAATTCGACTGTAACACTGTTTTTCGATGGAAAAAAGCCGAACTCTGTAAAATGAGATGTTTCGACCATCATACATGATGTCTCATCTAAAAGTTCCATTATTCCTGTACAACACATACGGAGTTATATTAAGGTTGCGCAAATACAAGTTATAGCATCCCGACTCAGCAATCGATGCAAGGCGCTGATATATTGGGGGTTATTTTGTAAAATCAGAACTCTGCTGATTGTTTCTACTTCCCAGAACTCTATTAAGGTTCCATTACTTCTGTTTTATTATTTGCTCCTCTGCTGATTGTTTCTACTTCCCAGAACTCTATTTCCTCTTTTGCCGTGTGTATCGCTTGTGCAATTCCGCTCATAAAAATTCATTATCAAAGGGTTAAGTTAGTGTATAAACGGTTTAGACTGTCGGATTGTTTAAGTATGCATGCAGAAATGGACTAGATTTGACCTGCTTTAGCCCCTGATCTATTATAATGGCATTGTTGGCAATCTGTATGAATGCTGATAGCAATTTGTTGTTGATTTCTAAGTGCTGTTGTAGTACACCTCTGTCATTGTATGAGATTTACCAGTTAAAGTCTTAAGATCTACGTTATAGGGCACTTACGAACGAGTCTTAAACTCATGGCACCTTATTTGCTCGAGTTTAAGCATCAAACTTGAAATTAAGTATGGTTACTTTTGTCGAGTCTGCATTTGAGTTTTGAGTTTCAAAGACTCGACTTTTTTGAGGGAATAATATAGATCAGAACGATAAACTGAAAAAATAGTTCAATTTAACCTTAAAAATTTGATTCTTTTGTTGTAGTATATCAGATTATCAGTATACGAGATGGAAAATATTCTAAAATGGATATTATTTGTGACGAAGGAGATGAACATTTTATGATAAAAAATGTAATTGTTTCTGATAAAAAAAAATATATGTGGATTATTTTTTTATCACAAGATTGTTACATTTTCTCCGTCATAACTTGTGGCCGTGACAAGAGACATCAGGAATCAGGATGGATAAATGTTTGCTAAGCAAAATGTTATAGGTGGGAACAATGAGGGTAGGGTCAGTTACTCTCAAGAAACCAATAAGAAAACACATCTTATCTAAGATATCCTATCTCTTTATCCAATTGTTTACACTCAAAGCAAAGCCAAGCCACTAAAATCACTGTCATAATTTACTTGTATTTCTGTCCTAAAACAGAACACAAAACCTGTGGTACTTAGTTCAGTGAAAACCAGAAGAGAGGAAAAAAAACTACAAGGAAAAATGGCAGCCTCACTTCAGGCTTCAACAACCTTCCTGCAGCATACTAAAGTTGCTTCAAGAAACAGTCCTCAACTTAGGTCTACTCCTAATGTATGCAAGGCTTTCGGTGTCGATCACTCTGCTGGTAGAGTCTCCTTGTCTCTTCAATCTAATGTCAAGGACTTGGCTCAAAAGTGTGTTGATGCTACCAAACTTGCTGGTTTCGCTCTCGCTACCTCTGCACTCATTGCCTCGGTATGCTGCCTACTCTTTTACTCCCTTCATAACAGTCGTTTGTTTACCTTTGATTATAATACCTTTTGCAAAGAATATAAAAGGTAAACAAATGACGAAGACAAATGGAAGTATTTAGTTTACTTCTATGTTAGTTGTTTTACTTGTCGGTAACCTGTGATCATTGATCATTATAGCTCAGAACTCTGTCCAAGTTTAAATTTGTATGATCCCAGATTCCCAGTCCATGAATAACTCCATAGTTTCTGTATTTGTTTACTTGGAATCTTCGCTTTTTATTTACTCCGTAATATGTTATTTATGGTGATAGATTTCTCAACTTCGTAATGTTTTCCTAATTTTTGTGCAAAACAAACCAGTAAGTTTCTCGATGGACGAAGGGAGTATATCTTTTGCATGGCATTTAACATATATCATGTATCATGTATATGGCTGGTAGAAAAAATCAATACTTTATTCAAATGCTCTTTGGTAATTAAAATGTTATTGGTGGACGAATCACGGTAGAAGTTACAGATAAACATTTCTGATGCAGCGATTCTCTGATCAGATTATATAAAAACAGTTGCTATAACCCAGTACTGATATCAAGTTTGAGTTGATTAGCGTCAAGCCGTCAATGGAAGTATTGGGGCTCATGAAATTTTAGGAGTGACGCTAAAAAGTACGGAGTATATGATCAGTGTAGACGTTTGTTCATAGTTTCAGACTAGGACTGTCAAAGAGATTTAGAAATGAACAAATTATGTTCCAGCTTACGAAGTATTGTTGCTTAGTTTCGGTTTTCATGAATTCTGTAATGATGGTGACGAGACTAACAGAGATTATCTATTCATCTTCCCTTCACTGCTCTCTCTTTTGCTGAAATTGTGTTTGTTAACAGGGAGCAAATGCAGAGGGAGTTCCAAAGAGATTAACCTTTGACGAGATTCAGAGCAAGACTTACATGGAGGTCAAAGGAACTGGAACTGCAAACCAGTGCCCAACCCTAGGTGATGGAGTGGACTCCTTCGCCTTCAAGCCAGGCAAATACCAAGCAAAGAAGTTCTGCCTTGAGCCCACCAAATTCACAGTCAAAGCCGAGGGAGTGAGCAAGAACTCCCCACCCGATTTCCAAGACACCAAGCTCATGACCCGTCTCACCTACACCCTCGATGAAATGGAGGGACCCTTTGAAGTGTCATCTGACGGCACTGTCAAGTTTGAGGAGAAAGACGGTATTGACTATGCTGCCGTCACTGTTCAACTGCCTGGTGGCGAGCGTGTTCCCTTTTTGTTCACTGTCAAGCAACTGGTTGCATCTGGCAAACCTGAAGCTTTCAGTGGAGATTTCCTTGTACCATCATACCGTGGCTCTTCCTTCCTAGACCCAAAAGGCCGAGGTGGATCCACTGGTTACGACAATGCTGTTGCATTGCCAGCTGGCGGCAGAGGAGATGAAGAGGAGCTCCAGAAGGAGAATGTCAAGAATACTGCTTCATCAAAAGGGACTATTACCTTGAGTGTGACCAAGAGCAATCCGGAAACAGGGGAGGTTATCGGCGTCTTCCAAAGCCTTCAGCCATCTGATACTGATTTGGGGGCCAAAACTCCCAAGGATGTCAAGATTGAGGGTATTTGGTACGCACAGCTTGAGCAATAGTTTGTCTTCGTTTTTGTGTATAATGTCATGATTATTGTTGGAGCTCATTTTATTACAATCTGAAACCTATTTCGGAAACAATTTTTAGCTGTTTGACTGCATTCTAATCTGAAGTTTTAATCTGCGTAAATTAACAAATTGCATTGCATTTACCCGTTCTTAGCTTGTACTCACAGACGACTTCAGGGCCTGCCAAAAAATATAAAAGTACGAGTAAGTAAATAAATCATACGAAAACTGAGAATTTTGATGAACTAAAATCGATAAATCATACGAATCATACACAATCTTTCACCCAATAAACCATAAATTTTAACACAAGTCCTCTCTTGGATGCAACACTGCAATAGCATTTTACACAACTCGATCTCCTGTCCGGGTTCAAGTTTTATTTTCAGAAGCTTATGCCCGGCTGCTTCAAAATCATTACTCGAAATAATCGTCAAATATATTTCTCTTCGAAGTTCAACAAGTTTTCTGTTAGTACCATCTTGATACGAAAATGATGCAGAAAGTGATCGAAATGAACAGTCCCCTTGTCTGTTCGGTTAAATGTCCAGAAGTAGCTGTTCATGTGATTACTTGACGCCCAAGGAAGAGGTGTCGAGATTTCTTTCCTAAAAGAAATCATATCCTAGGAGTATTACTTTTATTATTTCAGAATAATTAGCTTCCTAAGTTTCTAGTTATTTTATTTCCTAGTTCCAAATAAGTATAATAAGGCAAGTCGGTTTTAGGAAAGTGTGTTTATTTCCTATTAACTTTAGGCGTGTGTTTTAGGTTAGA
>JAGPOY010004306.1:8051-20990 GCA_018983105.1 Silene uniflora | reverse complement strand
ATGACGCATTATTGTCGAGGACATATCCTCCAACAGGTTGTCTAGTTGAACCGTCTTCTTTGTGATTTCTAAGAGGACGGGTGCGCGTTAGAGCCGTCTTGTTTTGGTTAGATAGCGCGCGCAATGTTTTTGCCAACTTCATGACGCTTTGTCAATTAACCGTCCTTTACACCTTTTTTTTTAAATCAATTTCGCGCTTATTTATTAATACATCGCTAATTTATGAATACAGCTTGCCTGCAATAATATATTGAGGAACATCCATACTCTTTCACAGCCAAATTTTTGAAAAGAAAATTGTTTCATTCATACCCTATACGACAATAGTCGTATAGCTTAAATATTATATCCGGCTACATTTCAAAAAATCCAGCAAATCTTACAATTATACTCTAAAATCCAACCAAACAAAACCAAATAAGTTTGAAACACAAGTTTCTCCATCCACAAATAAACCATTACATAAACTATTCGATCTAGGTAATATCCAAGCGTTGAGCCTAAATACTTTACACGTTGCCATCAAATACTTGCGCCTTGAACTCCAATGCATATTTAGCCCAAATTTCCCGCACCTCATCAATTTGCTCAACCGAGTATGTCTTTGGAGCTTTAATCATGAACTACATACAAAGTAACCAAAAAAAACGCAATTACAATTATTTATATACCAACAAGTTAAATTTATATAAAATGAAGTAAATATTGAAACAAAATAAACAAAGGAAAGGACGTACACTTGGAACAAGCGTTTGCAATCCTGTTTACTGGTCCCTGAAGTAATATTTTCATCAACGGTTAGAAATGACTAATAAAAAAGCAATATATTGGCATATATCTGCAATTTCTAAATTAGTAAATTGTTTTATGGATTTCATTTCTAGAGAATCTCTACTATTCCACAAGCTTAGGATCTGAATTTTGAGAAGTTCTAAGTTCATTATCTATTAGGCCTTCTTGGAGTATGTCCCTTAACTTTTTACTATATGATTTGTTTGTTGGTTATTCCTAAGATTTATATATTTGGATAGAAACAATCTCTTAAGATGTTTAAGTTGCTTCTATTTTTTTGTTCAGTTCAGATAAGTTGTTCTCCTCCTCGGCTTGGATGCTGCTAGAGTATCGGATCCGCAGCTTTGATTGCTTCCCAATATAGAATGGTGTCAGGAGGCATGGCACTCAAATACTTGTGTGGGATAACAATTGCAAATGAAAAGAGTAGACCACCAAGTTGTTCTACTCATATCATTCAAGTTAGCTAAACATTGCCTTGAACTTCATGTCCTACTTGTTGTATTCAAATGAAAAAAGTGAAATCGTTGTAAATTTCTAAATCGTGCCCGTCTCCTAAATTAAGTTTTGGAATTGCCTTGGGTAATTTTTTTATATGAATTTAATTCATTTTAATCAAGACCTTGAATTCCATTGGAGAACCTCTTTCAGCCATTTCTACCCTTCTACCCAAGGCACATTAATAATCTAACAATTTCCCATTATAAGGGTGAGTCTCATGATAATCTAACCATAAATCCGTCTTATAAAAGAGAGTGTAGTAAGATAGCTTCATAAATTCAGGAAGATCAACAATTACACACAAGCACGAGCAGATTAAGGGGATTGGGGATTGCAATATGTACGAAAAAACGGAGGAACAATTATAAGACAACATCAATTTCCAAATAAAGGACACATAGGACCATGAATGAATCTACTCTTCTACAGTATCAAAAGTCCAACACTCCAACGTGCTGTAATCATGGACTTATCAAGGAGGAAATGCCAAAAAAAAAAAATCAATTTGCAAATAGTGCTACTAATTATTTTGATTGATATTGATACAAACAAATTTCTATACCATTTTTATACACAAATTGTATTCCATCATGATCAACTTTTCTCAATAATGTACACATAATATCCTATAGCAAGAGCCTTTTTAAAGCCAACACTTCTTTTATATAACTATGGAGCATATGCAAACGAGGTACTCTAAATAAGAACAAGTAACAAAATGCCAAAATTAAATATCTGCTTACTTTCGGTTGTTCAGGAGCTAAGGCGATGCAGAAAGGTAGAATGTGATTCCTTCTCCCACAACTACTCTCTTACTTTTAGTAGAGGACTATAAACAAACATACAGCTGATTAGGCAGTTAAACGTATGACCACAAGTATAACAAACGCATAATTAAAGCAATGTATCACAATAATGCAACAATGTTGAAAAATATGATGTACTATCCTCCTTCATTTTAATATCTGATGTTCTATCCTCCTTTTTTTCGCCTTTCTTTTCAGTGTAGAAAAATGATTTCTTGTGATAGTTACTGTAGTTCATGGTTGCTAACTGTTTTCAATAATATGATTCCACGAATTAACTATATTTTTGCAGAAATTAGCAAAGTCTCGTTGCACTGCACGCATTTGAATTTAGTTTTATGAAGTCGATGTTGGTAAACCCCTAATTAGTACAGCATAGCATATATAGAACTGTTTATGGACAAATGAGTCGGTGGCGAGGGTGAGGATAGCTTTCATTATAATTCAAGGATATAATCTGTAGTAATCAAGGAAATTGTGCAAGTAGTTGAAAACTCTAGATTATCATTAGGTTTCAGTCTAAAATTCAACTTAAAACTAAATATTGATTAGCCGAAAATAGCAAAAGAAGTCGAAAGGGAGTGAAATAGGCCTGTCTCGACAAAGCCTTTTAAACCATCATGTTCAACTGCTTTATCTGTCCTGTCTGGCACATCTGATTCCAGAGATGTTTGTTGCTCTCATTCTCCAGACCCAGCTGCATCAGAATCATACTTTTGACTTCTTTAAAACGGATAGGGAATTTATTTCGTGCCAACTTCATTTGAAGTTGAAAGTAAAAAGTCAGTTTTTTCAGTGAAAACAAAAATGATCATCATCGGGTTTACTGGGTTTGAGATAATTTTGCTCAGTGAGACGACCCACAAAGAAAACATCAGACGTTCCAAGATTATATTGAAATAATCTGACAATTTTTCATTATAAGGGTCGGTCTAATGCTAATCTTACTATAATACCGTCTTACCAAAGAGTATGCAGTAAGAAAGCTTAATCAACCCAGTAAGCAAGATCAACAATTGCACACAAAAATAAGCAGGAGCATAATAAGGGGATTGGGGATAACATTATAGCAATATGTACCAATAAACGGAACAACAAAAACAGGAATATTGTATGAAAAAACGATTTGATTGTTCAATAATGGTGTTTATGAAGTCAATTTGTATTATACGATATTTAAGCCAAAATGGTAACTTTGTATTAGACACACACATACCTCGGTATAGAGATGAAATAACTCGATCGGTGATGTTCGAAGGTGATAATGGTAGGGTCAGGCGGTGATGGTGGTGGTAGCGTATGCGGAGGTGATGGTGGTAGCGTCAAGCAGTGATGATGGTTATCTAGGGTTGAATAATAGAATGGAGTTAGAGCTGATCAAATGGCCCAGGCCCGCTAGCCCGACCCGGCCCAGCCCAGCCCGATTTTTTTCCGGGCTTGGGCTTCGATTTTAGGCCCAAAAAGCCCATGGCCCGAAGCCCGCGGCCCGATTCATATAATAGGGCCGGGTTTGGGCCAACTTCAAGGCCCGAATTTTGGCCCGGCCCGACCCGAACATATGCAAGATTTTCGAACTTACGTATTAGTTACAGTTGTAAATAAGCGTTAGTAAAAAAATTAACAAACCAATTTCTATATAATAAATGAACCTTAATAATTTATTTACCAATATTAGTGTGATGAACCTTAGTTTTTTCTAGTATGCTTGCGATAAATATGCTAATGATTTTGTTTACCACACTAATAGTCTAATATCAACAATTTATTTACTAATATTAGTGTGATAAGTCAAAAAGTTTGAGTCTACAGAGCCTATAACAAAGTTAAGTGAGCACGTAGTAATATACATTATTAAACTACTAAAAAATTATGTTTCATAATGAGGATTTCTAGTCATTTGAATAGTAAAAACAATAAGCCCGAAACGGCCCGAATTAGCCCGAAGCCCGCTATAAGCCCGCATGGGCCGGGTTTGGGCCAAAAAATAGGCCCACACATTTGGCCCGACCCGACCCAGCCCGCACACATGGGCCTATTTTTATGCTTCGGCCTGGCCCAAACCCGGCCCGGCCCGGCCCATGATCACCTCTAAATGGAGTGTGTTATTGAATAAAAGGGGAAGGCAAAGGAGCAACGATAGATTAGTAGGCGATGGTGGTAGCGTAAGCAGTGATGGTTGAATACTATGGCTATGGAGTGTGCTGTGTGTTTGAATAAGATAGGAAGGCAAAGGAGCAACGAGCCAACGATAGTAGGAACTAGATTTCATGCCCGTGCGTTGCACGGGATATAAAAATTGACTCACCTTTAATTGTTGTGGAATTTTTTGGGCAAACAATCAACTTATTCGATGTTTTGATACTTTCCCATCTCAATCATTTGATAATGTTATAAAAATTTTCAATTGATGTTTTGATAGTCCCTCGTCTCAATCATTTGCATTGATACTGTTAAAAAAAATTCAATTGATGTTTTGATAGTCCCTCGTCTCGATCATTTGATACTGTTAAAAAGAATTCAATTGATGTTTTGATAGTCCCCCGTCTCAATCATTTGATACTGTTAAAAAAAATTCAATTGATGTTTTGATTGTCCCCCGTCTCGATCATTTGATACTGTTAAAAAAAATTCAATTGATGTTTTGATAGTCCCTCGTCTCAATCATTTGATACTGTTAAAAAAAATTGGGTTTTTCTACATGGTAACCCTGTATTTTTTTGAATTCTACATGGTAACCCTTCGTTTTTCAACCACCCACATGGTAACCCTGAACTTGTCAAAAAAAGTTCTCCATGACCCTCGATCTCTTATTCCGATAAAATGCTCCGTTAGTTTGCATATTTATTGGCCTTGTGCTTATTTTTTAGACTTCAAATGCATAAATGACCAAGTAATTGTTGGTTTTCTCGACTCAATAAGTAAATAAACTCCAAATTTTCCTAACAAATAATCATATTCTAGGTGTGGTAGAAGTATAATTCATAAGCTTTTTATTATCCTTCTTATTCTTATCATCATTTTTATTGTTTAACAAAGAATATAAAAGTAATAAATATATCGAAACACATCTTACATTTGTGTTTGTTATAAACTAGATTGAATTTTAATTGTTATTATTAACATTGTATTATTATTATTTTAATAACAAAAACAAAGGTAAGATGTGTTTCGATATATTTACTACTTTAATATTCTTTGTTAAGCAATAAAAATGATGATAATAATAATAACGATAATTAAAGTATTATGAATTATACTTTTACCACACCTAGAATATAATTACTTGTTAGAAAAGTTTGGGGTTTATTTATTTAATTGAGTTGAGAAGACTATAGTTACTTGTCCATTTAAGCATTTGAAGTCTAAAAAACAAGCCCACGTCTCAATCAACATGCAAACGAACGGAGTTTTTTTAACGGAATAAAAGTTGATGGTCACGGAGAACTTTTTTTGATAAGTTCAGGGTTACCACGTGGGTGGTTGAAAAACGGAGGGTTACCGGCTAGAATTTTAAAAAACACAGGGTTACCATGTAGAATAACCCAAAAAAATTCAATTGATGTTTTGATTGTTCTCCGTCTCGATCATTTGATACTGTTAAAAAAATTCAATTGATGTTTTGACTTTTGATAGTTCCCCGTGTCAATCATTTGATACTGTTAAAAAAAAAATTCAATTGATGTTTTGATAGTCCCCGTCTCAATCATTTGATACTGTTAAAAAAGAATTCATTTGATATTGTTAAAAAAAAAAATTCAATTGATGTTTTGATAGTCCCCCGTCTCAATCATTTGATACTGTTAAAAAAAGAATTCAATTGATGTTTTGATAGTCCCCCGTCTCAATCATTTGATACTGTTAGATCAATTATAATTATGCATTCTGTTGGATTCATGCAACGCACGTATAAAGTAAATCAGAGATGTCAAATATGATCAATAAAAAATTTGAAAACTATAATTTAGATAAAGAGGGGAAATTGAATCTATGTGCAATGTATATATATAGGCTTTCATGTATTATATGCGGTAGAGAAGTTTGAAATTTAGTTGACTTCTACTTCGTATAATTTTTATTTAATATTAAGTTTCATGGTTGGCATGAGATATATGTCCTCGATCTTTCCCATTACAAATATATATCGGTTGATTATTAAATTATTACGGTAGTTCGTAAAAATTGAAGACTCTATAATCGCACGAAGAAAGTTTCCTTTATTAATATAGATAGATATACTCTACGTATATATCCACTTTATTTTTTATATCATATTGTGAATATATAATACAACTCTTAAGAGTTCTTTAAGACAATACTTAAGAGACTCAAAAGATTTTGGGTTGATACCTAAGTTTCAATTAGCCTCCTATTTATACTCATAGAATCACCCACCTTATGTTAATCTTTCGATGTGGGACAATTCTATTATCTATCATTAGTAAACCTTTACTTTTGTATTGTGCTTTGTAAGTTAGATATTGTTTGAAATGAAAACAACTTTATGTGTGTTAGTTGTATATTACAGGTTGCCTATGTGACACCAACACTAAGTGATTTTTGCTTCTCTTATTCATGTTCTGATCCTAACTCTTTTCCGGGTAGTTCCCATCGATCTCCTCTTTACTTTTTATATCATATCGTCGAGATAATGATGGAAAATTTTAAGAGTTCTTTAAAATAGTATTTATAAGACTCGGAAAACTTTACTTTATATATCATATCGTAGAGATAATGAAAATCTTAAGAGCTCTTTAAAATAATATTTATGAGACTCGAAAAAATACATGAGGTCCAAATATGCCTCTTATTTATAATCATAAGATCACACCACTTTATACTAATTTTTCGATGTGGGACAATCCTACTATTTATATGTGGGACAAAACAAACTAAAAAGTACACAATGTTACATACTAAGAAGTACGGAGTATATATCATCTTTAATATGTGCAAATAATATGAAATTCATACTTTAATGATAGCATTTTTTACCACGAAGCTAATTATATTATTTGCATAATTTTTTTACCGACATTTTTTTGCCAAATGAAATGTAAAAGTTTTTATATAAAAATTGGAATTATCACTTGAATATAATTTAGAAAATATATACTATGGTAATTAAAATATTTTCCACTTTATTTTTTTATATCAAAAATATTAATTATGATACTTTCCTTAATTGATTTTTGATGATGTGGACGCTCTAGAATCGCTCGAAAAAACTCTCTTTTATATATATATATATATTGATTTTGATCGTGTCTATTAAAAAATAAGAAGACGGTTTGAATAAACAACCGTCTTGTTTATTATTAAGAGGACGGTTTTATTGACCAACCGTCCTTGTTACTTTTACAACGAGGACGAGTCTCATTAGTAACCGTCCTATTGATGTGATCACTTGTGGTGGCAACATATTTGGCTGATATAAGACGGTCCCGTCTTAAACCGTCCTCTAAAGGGCGTCCTCTTAGCCCATAATTGTAGTAGATAGGAGCGATTATACCAAGCGTCTTCTAACTCCTTAGCATATGCCTCCGATATTCCAAATGTACCTATGCATTTTATTACACAAACAACAATATATACAAAACATGTTAGGGGAGTCTCCTCCCCACACTTATTCGTTAACATATGGGAATGTAAATAAAAGAAAGCATGTTTTTGGAATTTTCGAGAAATTTTTAATTTTTTTTTTGTATTTTTAGGAATAAATCCTTCCCCACACTTGAAATGTACATTGTCCTCAATGGACCAAATGTAGGAAGCAAATAAGAAAGGAAAACATGTTTTTGTATTTAAAATTTTTTTTCAAAAAGAAAAAGGGCATAAAAAAAAGGGCTTGGGTTGCCTCCCAAGAAGCGCGGTTTTAAGGAAACCGCCAAAAACCATAACCAAATCCCTCAACTATCCGGGATCCCACAATCTATGAGTAAGACCACTCATATCCTTCTCATTATCGACCAAACTCACATCCTTGAGCTTCCTTACATCATCAAGGGTTTGATCATTCTCCACCTCACTTTCAAATTCAACGGTGTAAAACATATCCTCTCTTGTGGGAGGAGAATGATCAAACTCTTTAAGACTTGGGCAATCACCCTTCACTTCAACTTTTCCCTCATCCATATCAAACACAAATTTTTTAAAGAGGGAGGGGGAAGCATCATCATCATCAAATGTATAAGGGAGGGGGGTTTCAATCAACTCACCCATGCAAGCTTTATCAAGTAAAGGAGCATCATACTCCTCATCAACATACATGATCTCAAGTAAAGGGGCATAAGAAATGAGGCCAAGGTCGTCGGTGGGTGTAAGGAGCTCATCCTCACCACAAAAAGATACCTCAAATTTCTCAAAGATAGGCTCACCAAGAGGATACACCTCACAATCCCCTTCACAATCGGTGCTCACAATCTCCTCCTCAACATACATCACCTCCAACAAGGGGTCAAGAGAAATGAGGTCTATGGAATCAACGAGTTCAAGGTGTTCATCAAAAACAAGAAGGGGGGCATCAAATCTCTCAAAGATAGGCTCCTCAATCAAACCAACCTCAAAATCCCACTCTTCCAATAAAACTTCTTCACCAAAAGGCTCATCATCCCATTTGACCTCTAACTCTTCAACCATAATGCTCTCTTCATCACACTCACTCTTGTAATCCTCAAAGAGAGCATCCTCATTATCGGTGGGTGTGGCTAAAGGAGTCGGGAAGGTAGTGTGTATATCCTCAAAAGGGGTGTAAGGCTCTTCCTCAAAAAGGGGGGTCTCAACCTCAACTTGCTCAAAAGGTCTCTCCACCTCAATCTCAAGCCTCTCCTTCAATACATCCTCACTTTCCTCAATCCCCACAACACTCTCACCAACATCAACAATAGTATTCTCCTCAACACTCAACAAAGAAAAATTAGGCTTTCGACTTTCACAATTTAACCAATCAAAAAGGTTATATGCCTCCTCATCCGACTTAGAAGACAAATCTCCATCACATAAAGAGTCAAACAAGGATCTAACTTGACTATTCATGCCCTTCTCAATTGTAAGACGCAATTCTTCCTCACTAAAACCATGATCATCTAGTGAGTCAAGAAATAGCACAAGTCTATCAATATAAGCCCAAAATTCTTCATTTTCATATTGAGGAAAACCAAGATAGAATAACATAATGAAATAGCAACAAAAAGCGTAGTCTAACAAATCTAAAACTAAACTAATATCAATCCGTTGATCTCCCCGGCAACGGCGCCATTTTGATAAGCGGGTAAAAAAGTCGTCACACCCGATCAAAAACATTTATAAAATAACCCAATTTAAGTAGTATAAATCGGGGTCGAACCACAGGGAGATCAAGTTTGAGTACTAGTTTCGTCTTAGATTATAAGTTAGCTACGTTAATCATAAAATTGGTTGCTTTTAAACTAATGAACTAAACTAAGCTAACTAAGACAACTAAACTAAATAAACAAGTAAAGTAATAAAGATTCAAGCAATAAAGAAAGCCTAGGGTCCGATTTATACACTAACATGCTCATCTACCATCATAAATCCCGTTAATTAATCGTTAGGGTAATAGTCAAGGGGAAAACGCCTCTAATTCGCCTATTAACTCCCTCCCGGGCTCATAATAGGACACTAGTAGTATCGACTCAACTCCCTCCCGGGCTCATGACTCGATTTCCCCAACTCAAATATTGGTCAAGGTCATTAAGACTACGATAGATTCCCGGTCATCCCACTCCCTCTCCCAATGGTCGATTTCAAACCGAAAATTAAAGGCACCCTCCTCAAGTTCTCCCTCCCGGGTTCAACTCAAGTTGGCGACTAATCTAAGTGAGGTGGTCCGACTCCGAACCTAGTCAACTCCCGTCGACGATCAAGGGTCAAAACTCAACAACAATCTCAAATAGAACATGACAAGTCAAAGCCTTTAATTAACTCAAACCAAATACTCAACAATTAATCAAAAAAGGAATTTAGTCATGTAAACAATACATGTTTGGGACAAATCGAACCCTAGTGAGAATACTACTCACTACTCATTACTAATTCAACACAAGACAAATTGAATACCATACTAAACATGGTATTAAACAAATTAAAGTGGTAAAGATTGAAACTTTAACTAATCTAATGACTAGATATGATTAAACTAACACTAAACATGATAAGAGTATTAAAGACTAAAACTCTAATTAATTTAAAAAGAGTAAACTAATTAAAAACATAACATTAATTAAATAACAATAAGTAAAAGGGAGAGAATAAATCAATACCAATTTGGAATTAAAAACGAATTGAGATAGTGGATATTCATACAACAATCGTAAATCGAAGGGAATGACAAAATCTAGACTAAAAACAATTGAGGAAAATATGAGTGGTTTATTTGTGAAGAACAAGATCTAAAACTAGTCTAAAATTACTGCTTCCATCTGTCTCCTGTTCTCTGCCCAGAACCCTCGACTCAAAATGACGGATGCTTCTCCAAATGTAAACTATTGGAGAATAACGGCTGCTTCTCCAAAAATTAGGTCCGAAATTACTTAAGTGCCCTGCATTTTATTTGTTTTCTCGGTCAATGCTATAAGACCAAGGCTTGTTTCTTTCTTTGTGGACAAACCCACGTGAAGTGTTGCAAGCCCAACACAATCAATCTACCAAGGCTCAAATCAGCAGCCCAACTGTCTGTCCCGAGTATCCGAATGCTCCATTTTATTTGTTTTCACTCAACTCGCTTTTATCCGGTTTCACTCCATTTGGTACCTACATGACAAAAAGACCGGAGCAGTACCAAAATTCCAAATAGTAACCTAAAGTGGCGATATTTAAAACTAATCCGCTAATATACGATATAAGACTAAAATGGGTCAATAAAGCTAACACGAGTTATTATTTAAATAGAATAAGAGACAAAATGTGGGTAAAAATACGGTAAATTATGGTGTTATCATTGCATCATCACGGACCAAGGTTCCTCGATCGAGCCCAGCGTGGCTCGATCGAGTAACCTCTGATTTAGCTGCTGATTCTTTTTCTTCGTGAACTTTGGCACTCTTTGCTTTGCGGATTTCATCCGCTCTTTCATACTTATTCTTAGCCCGTGGTGGGGCTGCATCTTCATACACTTCATCATCTTCAATATTCATCTCCGGGCCTTCATAAGTAGTACCACTACTCAACGAAATAGCGTTAACTTGCTCATGAGGTTGTTTACCTCAAGGAGGAAGGCTTCCGGGTTGCTTAGGCGGGTTTTAGACCGCCAACTGAGCCATCTGAGTCTCCAAAATCTTATTATGAGCAAGAAGTTTGGAGATTTGGGCGGCTTGCTGCTGCTGAATCAGTAGGCTTTGTTGAAACATAGCCTTCATCTCGGATAGATCATTGCTTGGAGCTTGAGGAGGAGGTTGCAATGGTTGAAATTGTGAACGTTGATTATTAAATGGTACGCCTCCTCCTTGATTTTGTCTATTAAAATTACCCGGCTGAGCTCCACGATTAGCGGGAATAATGTACGGTTGATTGGGGTATTGCTGCGATTGTGCTTGCTGATAAAAGTTGGAGTATGGCATACCTTGCTGATAGGATTGGAAGGCATTAACTTGCTTCAACGTACTCATACACTCAACTGCAATATGACCCTCAAGACCACATCGACAAAAAGATACCACTTGCTGCATCATAGCATTAACCGTTTGCTTGTTATTAAGAGATTGCGGTGTCTGGAACTCGGCAATCTTGGCATTTAAAGCTTCTAAATGGGCCGCAATAGCGCTATCCGACCCACTTCCTCTCACGGCTCCTCTCGGGTTCCCATATTGAGAAGTATGCGTGGCCATTTGATCTATCATCTTCCATGCATTATCGTCATTTGTATTGTTTTGGAACCTCCCATTAGCAGCTGAATCAAGAAGACTTCGATGATCATCATACAACCCATTGTAAAACGTGTTGCAAAGGTACCACTTCTCGAAACCATGATGGGGAACCGATCTTATCAATCTTTTGTAGCGAACCCAAGCCTCATTAAGATCCTCCGTAGGACCTTGCTTGAAATTTGTAATTTGACTCCTCAAATGGTTCGTCTTCTGCGGAGGGAAATATCTCTTGTAGAATGCAAGAGCAAGAGTATTCCAGTCCGTAATCGCTTCAGGTTCCATGGCCAACTCCTTTAGTCACTCCGCTGCATCATCTCGAAGGGAGAATGGAAATAGAGTGTGTTTCACTTGGTCTTGAGATACCCCCGCAGTCAAGGGGATGAAGCAACAATAAGTGACGAATGCTTCCATGTGCTTGACCGGATCCTCTCCAATTCGCCCATAGAATAGATTCCGCTCCACAAGACTCACATAAGAAGGCTTTAGCTCAAATACTCCTTTATCGGTGGAAGGAAGCTTGAACCCCTTCGGAATAGAAGCCAAGGTTGGCTCGTTATGGCTTGAGAGAGTAGGCATGATGATGGGTGGAGGTGTAACTGGTGCAGAAATAAGTATGTCCTCTTCACAGGATGAATCTTCTGCGAAAATGATCTTCACACAATCAAGTGTACTCAAGTCTTCCACTTGACCCGCTTCTCTAATCAATCTCCATCTATGCCGTAGAGTCCTCTCTGGTTCCGAATCCGGTGTAACAAGCTCGGACCGTTTAGACCTGGGCATACACAAAAACTACAAGAAAAAGCGTAAAACAGCCTCTGGGAACTGGTTCCTCGATCGAGCCTGGAATCACTCGATCGAGTAACGGCACTCGATCGAGCCTATGAGGACTCGATCGAGCACTGGTTCCTGGAGACGAAACAGACGATAAAAACGATAACAAACTAAAAATTGTTGCCTCC
>JAGPOY010004305.1:1402-13481 GCA_018983105.1 Silene uniflora | reverse complement strand
AAAATTCCCATAGCAGTCTGAAGTTCTAAACTAATTAATATCATTCACGTAGATTTTTGCAAGCATATCCTTCCAGATATGGAATTCAAATTACGCAACAAAAGCATAAAATCTGCCACAAACCTCATATGTCACAGAGCCACCTGAAGTAGCTGACTGACGAAGAGTCACGCTTGATATTGTACCATTTGCAGAAAGAATACAGATTGCCCTTGGACCATGTTGAGAGAATGACATGATTTTAGATGACACATCCTGAAGTAAAAGCAAAGACAGCTCTTAACCAGTGCACTTAAGAACAATAATGAAGCTTGATTTTCTTATTTTCTATGTAGATAAAAGTTAGCTTTTCAAATTAATCATCTCTTTTTGAGTCAAGTGTTTTTACCAAGTCAATTCAGGTTTGAGTCTTATGTGGGTTGTTCGTTCCCGAAATCAGTAATCAGGACAGATCTAAGTCTAAGTACAATTGTATAAATCCCAATTAATATGCCTATACCAGTAGTCCAGTATACCCACATAGCTGCTGTATTTCACCAACAAATAAAATGATGTGATGAAATAACAGGATGCAAAAATATTCAAGATGAAAAATATTTATACTGAAAAAGTAACATCATCACATCACAGCAAAAATGAGACACGTGTGCATGCAACAAGAAGACACTTTATGTTACTTCGACTCGGACGCACATGTCGGAAACAGTGCTAAGTGTCAGATACATACTATGATGTGAAAAAGGTTTCATATTTTTGGTCTGATTCTTATAATTAGTTAATTAGGTACCCAAATCCCTCTGTGGTGGTACACTACCACAATACGAGGGTTATAAGTCTTACAACTGCCCCTCCAGTCCTCCACCCTTTCTTCCTCCCTTCATCGCTAGCACTTTTCTCTTCTTCTCATTTGCCTTACATTATTCCCTTAACAAGAACTCTCAATACAAACAAGTCCTAAGAGCGGAAAAAAATGAAAGACACATCAGAGACATTGATCTCATATGTTTGTGTGTAACATAACTTGGATAATTACCAAAGTACTGAGTATTTTTAGAATTAAGTTGCTCAAACTCTTCAATATTACCTCGTGTACCCGTGTCGCATACTCGTCACTCGGATGTGGGTGGGTAGGACACTCGGATTTAGACCAAAAACATGTATTTTATTCATAAAATAGACGAATCTGACACTTGGACACGCACCCTGGATACTTCTAATAGCGTCGAAGCAACATAAATGTACTCCCCGAGTCCAGGACACTCATGCACAAACACAATAAATACTCTGAAAAATAGAGAGTGACCAATGCTAAATAATTGTCTCTCTTTCCTTTTTAAATAAAGAAAACCCAAGGAGAGAACTAGGACAATACCTCGCCAGTATTCACCGTGATGACGTGTGGAGTGAACCCAATCCCAGGTGATGCTGCAAATGAAGTATAAATAAAATCAGAAATGTAACAATACAGTCATGTGAAGTGCTCCCAGACCACATATGGATTAAAAATTGAAGTTACGCAAGAATTACCCTTACAGATATTCAAGGGGGAGGGAGGCAGAAGTGCAAAGCCACAAAGGACTGAGACATTTACATTTGACATTAAAGAATCCAGATTTTACAGTCTTTTCGTGTTTGATGATGACCTATCGTTTTGCAAAGATACTCTTACGCGACTCCAGATTTACAAGTTATACATAGCCGTTCTAAGCAATTTAAGGTGAGTTTAGATGATCTTTGAACATTTTAACTTTATTATCCTCATCTAATTGCTTTATTTTTTAGTATTATATAAATAAACAGAGTCAGTCATGAAGAAAGTGGAAATCAAATTAGCAGCAGACGGGTTTTAATGCAAATTTCCCTTGAAATAATAGCTTTAACTATTTCCACTTTTCACTCTCAGACTTTGTGTTTAATACACTTCTATTTCAACAAACTACAAAATGTTAAGTCAAAATAAGATCGGATGCTAACTAAAACAGGGAAATGCAATGTAAAAGGGAAATCATATATGCCACTAAGGACTTGCACAAAACAAATAAGTGAAGGTCAATGTCCTAAAGAACCTAAGCAAGATAGATATTAATTCATAATCAGGGGTGAACCGTAACTTGCCCCTCGGTATCAGAAGATTCTTAAATTCCGTATCCAGCAGAAGCCAAGTTGCAGAACCAACAATCCAACATAATGGCAACTTTCAGGCCTAAAGACCCTAAGCAAGATATTAATTCATAATCAGGGGCGAAACCGTAACTTCCTCCTCAGTATCAGAAGATTCTTAAATTCAGTATCCAACAGAAGCCAAGTTGCAGAACCAACAATCCAACATAATGCTAACTTTCAGGCCTAAAGACCCTAAGCAAGATATTAATTCATTATCAGGGGCGAAACCGTAACTTTCCCCTCAGTATCAGAACATTCTTAAATTCAGTATCCAGCAGAGGCCAAGTTGCAGAACCAACAATCCAACATGATGCTAACTCTCAGGCCCCCTTATAAATATTCTACCTCCACACACACACAAATATTAGACAGCACAAGTAACACCTCGTCTTATTTGCCACACCCGAGTCCACATACCGAAAACTACATGCAATTCCAATATTCATATGCTTCTTCATGCAGATATCGATTTTCAAATTCAGATCCTAAACAATAAATCGAAAACCTAACTAAACACGACAACATCAATTCACTTTCATAAACCGATTTCCAGAACTATTACTCTAATAAAAGTACTAGACCATAAACATAAGAAAATCACCATAAAATCCGAAACCAAAATGAAATTATACCAAGAGAATCACACAGCTGCTCCTGCTGCTGCTGCACCTGATGCTGCTGCTGCTTCTTATTAGCAGAACCAAGAGGTCTTCCCCTCCTTTTCCCTGACGAATCCATCCCTCCACCTCCCTGAAGCTGACTTTGCTGCGGAGGTAGCGGTATCGGTAGCGGTATCGGTATCGGCTGCTGCTGGTTATTTTGCAGCTGCTGCGGCTGCGGCTGATACTGCAGTACTGACTGCTGATGATTGTTTTGCGACTGCTGCTGATGATTATTTTGCGACTGCTGTCGATAATTTACCTCCACTGACTGCTGCACCGCAGCTGCAGCCAGAGGCACTGCATTAATCGGTGGCGGTGCTGGTTCTCGTGGCGGTGCCGGCGCCGACATCGATCCATCCGCGGCATACTTCCTTGGCCTCCCTCTCTTCTTCCTCACCTGATCACCTCCACCTCCGGTACCACCACCACCACCGTTACCACCGCCGCCGACGACGGAAGCTCCGTTACCGTTACCAGTAGGACTCATAATACCGGTAACGGGACCGTAATCGGAACTTCCGTACGCTCCAAAAGACAGCTGCATTTGATGCATTCCTGGCTGAACCGTCGCCGCCGCCGTGACTGCCGGTTGCGACGGCGGTTGTCCAGTTCCCGATTCCGTCGCTGACATTTACTCCGGTTTTCTCTCACCTCGATTTCCTCAATTTTCCTGCAAAATTAAAATAAAAATGAATTAAAATTGGATTAATTCATTTTTCAGTGACTACAGTCAGTAGGTAGTTGACTATCAGTTGAACATAATTAAATTTTTCATTTATTTTTTTGTGATTTTTGTTGATAATAATAAATCTAAAATAAATTAAAATCCTAATTTAGAAATTGGGGAATTTTATACAGTAATTAGATAAACCCTAGCTCAATTATGATTATGTTTATCAATTACTCTTCTAAAATTACTAGCTAGATCAAGCAAAATAGTCTAAAATGGAGCTTAATTTTTTCCAAATTTTTAAGAATTAAATTTTCTAAAATAAAAATATAATTAATTTACCTAAAAAATAAAAATATTAAATGAATTTTTTTTTTTTTACAAAAATAGGAAAAAAATGAAGAAAATATAGAAATACTGACCTAAAAATAAGAAGATAGGGAAAAAAAATGATGAAAAAATTAAAAATAAAAGTTGGCTGGGTGAAGATAAAAGTGAGTGAGGGTTTGGTGAAGAATTGAAAAATAAAAAATGAAAATAAAAAATTAGGTGAATAATTAATAATTAGTGGAAATTAAATTGGGATTATATTATTTGATTTTGTATTTAATATTATTGACGGGATCATTGACGTGTGTGTTACGAAGAAAATGCAATAATTAAGGAGATTAAGCATGATTAATTAAATAATCAAAATGTTTTAACGCATTATGATGATAAATATCTTTTCAACTTTATGGGTTAGGTAAAGACTAAAGAGTGATGTGAAAAATGCGGTATTTTTGGTAAAATTATATTTGTGTTGCGTAATCCATTTTTGTTTCTTGATTTGATTATTTTTTCAAAGGGTTCATGATTTGAGGGTTATTGGTGGAGAGTTCTGTGTTTTTTTTTTTTTTTTAGATTATCATTTACTCTCTTTTAAAATACATTTTCTAAAACTAATTTCCTTTTAAAATAAAGATTAAAAATTACATTCAAAATATTAAAAAATTTAAAAATTGCTCTCTAACCCATATTTTTGCATTTTTATGACAAAAATGCCCCTCATTTTATTATTTCTCATGCAATTATCTGACTCCATTAGAACTCTACCCACCCTTTTACCACCCAATGACTCCACGGTCAACCACCACAATCCTTCACCCAAAATCCACCATCATATTCGTTGCATGGGAAAAAAAACTTAGGGGTATTTTTGTCATAAAAATGTAAAAATTGAGGTTTGGGAACAATTTTTAAATTTTTGCATTATTTTAGGTGCAATTTTTGAATTTTTTTTTTTTTTAAAATGGAGTAAGTTTTAAAAAGTCTACTTTAAATATATAATGGATTGAAGCAAAAAAAAATTAATATGAATCATCCTAAGTTTACATTAACTTAATTTTTAAAATAATCTCAAGTTTGCAGTGTCATAAAACAATTAAGTTTTGCGAGTTCCTCTCAAAATGAAGATAAGATACTTTCAAATTGGAGAGGACTGACTATTTTCTTGGACCCGTTTATTTACCTTTTTCATTCTATTTGAGAGTAGTTCGTATAACGTAGATAAATGAATGAGACAATGAAAATAGTATTAGGAGTATTTCATTTCACATCAGCATCCCGTACTTAAAAGCCGGCCGCTAGACCGTTTTGGAATTACATCTAAATTGTGGACAGAAAATCGAAAGAAGAAATAAATGATAATTTTTTTTACATAATGGTGTTAAATAAAGAACAATTTAACAAATTGGATGGAAAAAAAAATTATTTAGCATTATAAAGTCCACATAGAATCGGATTTTTGCAGTAGGGAGCGAGAGTGAATTGCCGTTGGGATTGAAAGTTTTATAAGCAAACCGCCGTTAGGAGTGTCAGTCTACCTATTAAAAATGTCATTCCCAATGCCGATCTTATGTTCACTTCGTGAAAAAAATATAGATTCACCAATAAGATTTAGGAGTGACGATTTTGGCCATTAAAGTTGTCATTCCCAATTGCGAATCACTCTCACCTTCAATCCCAAAATTCCGAAATACTTTAGTTTCCGACCCAGTTCGCTAAATAGTTTTTTAATTAACAAAAAATTATAAAATAAAGATGATCAAAATTGCTCAAAATGATATCAAAAAAGTCGTTATATTTATGACACGCTTTTTCACATTTCTTAACATTAACGTCACATCCAATCAAATACAAATATGATTATAACTTTGAAATTTCCCAGTCATTTAAATATAAACGATTTCAAAGATATTAATTTTGTCATACGCTGATATTTTAAATCAAGTAAAATAATTGATTTCTTTGAAAAGAAAATACAAATATTTGACTTTTTAATAACCTTGTTGTCATGTTACAAATTCGAGAGAAACAGATTACATTTTTAGTTTTTTACTATATGAAAATGCAAACTTGGTAGGAGTACTATTTTCAGAAAATACAACCTAAAGTCGGGACTATTGAAAGATGATCAAAACTTTTGCTACAACCACGTGATTTATCCAGGATAAGATCCGGACCATTGAAAATGTAATAGACCTCCATTTCTTTTGACGAAATGGAGAGAATCCAAATTGCACGCTCACCAATTTCACTAATGACTATTACTTTTGATGATCTTAAAGCCATTTCCAAGATCACAACTTTTGCGACTACAATTCGCCTCAAACATCAGGGGGTGTGACAGAAATACAGAATACTGGTCAGACAAAAATAGACCTCCGAAGAAGAGAAGCATATAGATGAGAACTTCATATTGGTACGTACACGCTGGTTATAAACGAAGAGAAAATGGAGAGGATCCAAATTGCACGCTCACCAATTTCACTAATGACTAACCAGTAACCACAATACAGAAATCTTAAATATAACCACATATTTGTAAGAGACCGTCTTCCAAAGGAACAATATTTAACTATGCATATAGTACAAAATGGGGAGATCAAATGTTTACCAACTACCAGTACTGGTCTCACAGAGAGACGGTCTCGTGCAAGATCTAATTTTACTGTTAACTAACTAGAAGTTGTCGATTCTTTTCTGACATTTTCCGCTGTAGCAATTTCTGGAGCTTTGGGGGCAACCGCTTTATGAAATAGAAGGGAGAGCTTATCTAGGAAGAGCTGATGCTTCATCTGGTGCCATTCCTTCCATTCCCTTTCTAACTGGCAGTCCATTGCTTCCAATCGGCCAATCTTATCTACCATCTCTTTCATCTACGAGTCAAAAGCCACTATCAATTAATATGAAGTTAACTTGAAATTTCCCGTGTTGCATGTTTGGGTGTTCTATTAGATTCATGGAACAGGTTTGAGTTTGTTGAGCGCTACTAATATCATATACGGAGTATAACGGATTTTGGCAACTAAGTTCATGAACAAACATTGTTCGAGTAAAAACGAATCGGTTCGAGGATTGACAAACCGAACCTCGGACTTTACAACCGTGGAAATCAGTCTATGCAATAATTTAGAGCTACCAACCTTTACATCAGTAATGGTTGATATTGACTTCAAAAACTCATCCTCTTCCTGCTTCAGCTGTTGCTCCGCAACTGTATGAGCTTCTTCCAATGAATAAAATGATGAGTTACCACTGGAACCTGCACCAGTTTCTGTTGATCAATTACACAATCCTTTAGCACATACATAGATAAAGACCTCATTGTGCTACCAAATGAACCAAGTATCATGGAAACACTTTTTTTCTACATATGGTCATCATGAGAAGGCAATACTAAGAATAGATGTCCAAGCCCGAGGCAGGGATAGGACTGACTGATCTGTAACAGGTCACAACCAGACAATTTCAAATGCAGCTGAATTTGCGTCCTCAAGACTCCTCCAAGTGAAGGCCAGCATAGCTTTCATGGAGTGTTGGAAGCAAGTGATTACGATTTATGAACTTTATCAGGATAAGATTGTGTGCCTAGTGGTCAAGTAACCCTTAAGTTTTGTATATACCTTGTCTGAGTTGTCTCTAGTTTATAGAAGTGTCATTCAACTTATAGGTCAGTAATATCGCCACCAAAGCCTTTTCCAAATGGAGTTCATTGGTAACGTAACAACCACATGATAAGAATTCCTGATTATGTGAGCAACACATTGTTGCTACTTCACAACTTTAACCAATAGCACATGGTTCCCCCTTCGAGTTGTCTATTTCGATGACAATGCTCTTCAAAAACTAAGCAAAGCTAGTTTGATTATTACGCAATATAAATAAAGTTTGACTAGGAAAACTCGTGTACTTTAACTGCAAAACCATTAAGGTTGTATGGTTTTAACTAAAAAATACAGCAAAATGTTTTAATTGTTCAAACTTTCCACCAAGACAGCACAAAAAAGTAAGCAAGCTATAGGACAATGATTAGTGCTGCGACTTAAGAATATCATCAGACGCATTTATATTTTACTTCAAGGGTTTATTGATTGTCCAAACACAGAATCCATAGCCAACAAAATCTGGTGGTTTAAAATCAAAGAAAAAGCAACTGACAAGAAAGCAAATATTGAGCTCACAATTACATGCGATTAGAATAGCATCACCGTGACCTAACACAAGCAGGTGAAATTATAATATTGTTCCGTTGATAAAAGAGCAAGCAGGTAGAAAATACCTTGCTCCGTAATAGGAAAGGCCTGCGACTGACCGCTAACTCTACTTGTAAGATGACCCATGTCATATTGAGTTGCAACTGCTGCTTGAGCAGCAGCTTCTGAGACCTCAACTCCAGCCAGAGCCGACAAGAAAGCAGCCTGAAAAACGCAAAACAGTTTAATTCCTCCTAATTCTAAAATAAATGAAGATAATAAGAGTAATTTAATCAAAGGTTAAGCCCCGAAGAAAAAACTTCGAAGATAATCGATTTTAACCTACCTACAATAAGAATAAAATACCTGGGCCATTATTGGATTGCTTGCATCAGCAAGGGGTGTGAGACGCATTTTCTTGGCGTCAGGTTCAGCTCCACATTCAGCATCTGTTTGGCCCTTAATTTGACAAGCTAAGCTGTCTTCCAGATTAAGGTCTGTAGGTTCCACAAACTGCTCCCCAAAAGGAAGCTTAATAAAACGAGCAACGCAATCTTTTTCGCTTCGACCAGAAACATGTTCAGCCACACGTTTCCAGTCATCACCATAATGCATTATGGCTTCTAGAAGTTGCAAAGTTTCTTTGTCAGTCCATTCTGTCTTCGCTGGTTCACTAATCTCAACCCGCCTGAATTCTGTAGAATTGACTCCAACCCTATAATTCCCACGAACGTAGCATCGTGCACAAAGCACAAGATCATACTGCACAAAAAAAAAACAAAAAAAAAGAGCATAGAATTAAAGCAAGGCAATGTAATGTACTTCAAATTATAGAGTACGGCATGCACAGAAAAAAGTACCAATGCAGAAAGTTATGCAAACAATATCTGCATACATTGCTAAGAAACTTTCTCCTTCATTTATGCTAGCGAGACAGAACAAACACAAATTGGTAAATCCCCCCACCCCTCTACACCCACACACATACCAATTTCGCCTGTAAGAGTAAGCAGGGATTCCTAATGTGATCAACAGAAGAACTATGCAGAAATGTCGAAATCTCCGAGCTATAAACAGGGTTCAGAATAGACTGGCTTTATCAGCTAGATTCTCTACATTCAATGCATTAATTCACATTTTAAGACAAGACAACCTCAGGGCGGACAACCGTTAAAAGTCTCAATAAATACAATTCTACGTCGAAAATGAATTCCATAGAAGGAAAACATGGCCCCCTTTGGTTTCCTTGTATAAGAAACTTGCACACTGTTAGCTTATGGAAGATTTTGGCATACAACATAAAGAAAAAACAAATAAAAAAGTGACCCACATGTTCCCTTGGTCGGCTTCTCCTAGATCCTCTACTATGTTCAAGGGAAATGCTAAAGCATCCCAGATTGAGAAATTATAAAGACTATGCCAAATCAAGAAAGAGTTACTAATGGAAAAGTTAGAAATCCACTGCAGTAGTACTCATATTTTTCGAGCAAAAACCATGGCTCTATAGAGTCTCCGTCAGATGAGTAACTTCACACCGCTGCCTAACCTTTAAGAAATTACTAATATGTTGAAATTAACCGAAGCTAACATAACACAGAAGAAAAAGACACAAACAATAACAGATACAAAATAACGACCAAGTAAGATACCGATATATTGGCCAAAAGAATTTAGGAGCATTCTCTGAGGATACAAGTTTCAAGAAAGGTAATTTCATCAAAGCACAACGTTCACAAGTTAGACCAACTCTATTCTCATCGTGTCCAAAACCATTCAACTCACTCCAGTTATAACTAAATCTTCTACAACATCACTTCACAGAGACATAACTCGCCTTCATTTGCTCATATCTTAGACAAAACGTATTTGTAATTTTACAAAGTTTCCATCTTCACAGCATTAGTAAAATCAACTTAAACCGAAAAAACAAGTAAGACTAGCACAGCAGTCAATTTCTATTATCATCTGTTCAATGGTAAGATGTAAAACTACAGATGCAAAATTTCAACAGTAATTGGTATAGCTGAACTTCTCGGTCAGTACTATGGTAACCTCCTCAAAGCCGAAACCTTTACCGTACAGAATCGTAAATTTAAGGTACTCAGACAGTCATTACTAACACATCAATTTGCTTCCTCCAAACTTAACTTTCATAACAATTACTCGCAGATATTTCACCCAAGCAAACCTCAACCAACAAATAACACGAAAACAATAATCGAAAAAAAACAAAAATAAAAGAGAATTACTTTGTCACAAACAAAGCAAGCAATGGTACAGACAGTTTTACATCCACTACACCACTTCCTCGCCTTCTGATTCGAATTCAAATTCGCTTCCATCACACCACCACCATCACCGCCGCCACCGCCAACAGCAGCGTTTGCGGCAGCATTAGCCGCAGAAATCGACTTATCCTCAGACTTATACTGTTTCCCCGTCGCCGGAGGCGGCGAGTAATTAACAAGTCCCCACGCCTCAAGAAAATCAAAAACTCGCCGAATTGATCCGACATCGCCGACAATCGTACGCCGGACCTCCGTAAACGTCAATTTCCGAGATGAATTTAACCTAAACTTCTTAACAATGGCGTTACGGTAATACTTGTAAATCGCAGGGTTTTTCGACGGAGATTTACCGTCGAAGAATTCCGTCATGTTCTTGAACTCTACCTCGTGTATGCCGTTCCATGTGAACCAACCTGTCGTTTCGAATGTAACGGTTAATTATTAGGAGAGAGAAAAAGAGAAGAATTTGAGAGGAGGAGAGAGAGAAAGTACTTGAGTAGGTTGGGACGGGGACGGCGGCGGTGTCGGGTTCGGGTGCCGATTTTTTGGAATCGGAAAGCGGAGTTGACGGTGGAGCATCGGCGGTGACGGTAGAGGCGGCGATGACGGCGATGGTGGAGGGCGGCGCGTGAGGGATAGGAGGGTGTTGGAGTTGGTCAGACATAGTGCTACTGAGGCTAGACCATCGGGGTTGTGAAAGGAGAACAGGAGGTTCTATTTCTTGCGCTTTCCGTGACGAACGTTCGGGTGAGGCAAAACACACTTTTTTTACTCTTTAACCGAGATTAAAACGAATTAAATCAATATCTATCTATCTATCTATCTATCTATATTATTAAAGGAAGCTTTTTTCGAGCGATATGATTGGTTGAAGTATTTAATAAGTGGTTTCAAAGTAAAGATATGAAAAAAATATAAAAATTGCTAATATTATTAGAAGAACTATTATTGGTTTAAGGCTCCGTTTGGCAAAACTAACTGAAAAGGTAGCAGAAACCTGAAAAGGTAGCTGAAAACTGAAAAGCTAACTGCAACCTGAAAAGGTAACTGATAAGGTAGCTGAAAATTTGGAGCCGATAAGGTAACTGATTATATAAAAATGTGTTTGCCAAACTAGCTGAAAAGGTAGCTGATTTTGGTAAAATGACGTAAAAGGATATGATAATTATTTAATATATTTTCACTTTCTCAATGACTAGACTTTAAATTACTCTCCATAATAGCCTAGGAGAGTTCATTTTTGTCATATGTCTTAGTTAGAGAAGGTTTAAATCAAGAATTAAAGAGTAATTTTTCAAGAACTTATCTTCAATTTGAGTGATTGTATCACATCATTGTTGATTTTAGAATGTATGTAAATGATAATTTGTTTGAATTTTCATTTTAGATCTCAATAATTTCTTTTGAAATCAGTAAGAGACTTGTGTTTGAGGTGATTTTGGGGAAACTGGTGTCGGGGATTGCTTACTGTTGTTGGAACAGTAAGGGATGTTTGATTTTTTTTACACGATTATAAATCTGTAATTTCATCATACGTCGATTTCCCTTGTTTCCAGTTACGCCGTTTGATTTTTAGAAGACTTTTTTTTCAGTTTTTTATTATTCTTTTATTCTTTTTATAGGCTTTAAATTGACATTCTTGCATTATAAAGAGTTTCCTATTGACGCCCTCTTATTTATTCTTGTTACTTGGTAAGTTGAAAATCTGTGATTTTCTCTTACGGTTCTCATCCGCAAGGATGGTATAGGTTGATTTTCAATTAATCTAGTTTCTTTACC
>JAGPOY010004304.1:0-12080 GCA_018983105.1 Silene uniflora | reverse complement strand
CGGTTGAACAAAAGGTCTCGGTTGTGACAGTCACATCTCACAAACCCTCTCTCACTTGCTCTTCCACTTGCTTTCCCACTTGCAACTTCTGAAAGATCAAAAGCTTGTAAAGTCTCCGTCACAAATAAGAATTTGTAAAGGTTGAGAATGATTACCAATTGAACATGTTTTCACAAGATTATCCTCTAAGAATCAAGATCACACCTTTAACGTATCAGTCACTATATGAGAACAAGTGGATCATTTACTTAGAAAGCAAAGCATGTAGGGAATCACAATCCGTCTTAAGCTTGTAACGGATAGTATCCGTCACAAGCAAGACTAATCAATTAATCATCATTACTTTCTTACTTTATTATCCTAACAAATCATCATTTTTATTTTTTGTACTCCGTATATCTCAAGAAAAGGACCTATCAACAGAAAGTAATATCCAATACATTGCCCATGTGACTAATATCCCTATGGCATTCACTCAAAATAAAGGACCACCGAAGGCGACTTCAGTTGCATTTGCTTGCCCGGGAATTGCTAGCCGCCTGCTAAGTATCAGAACTGCGAACAATTTAGTGATTATTCTGCGCTACAAATGAAAAGTATGTTCCATCTATAAATGAGAAAATGGATTTACAAGGTTATATTTACAGGTCGGGTTAATAAGTTAGGATTCGGGATGACCAATTGACCATCCATGGGTCGGCAATAAATTCTAGCTAAGATCAAGTGACTGTCGATCGGACTACGACATTGGCTTATAATGGGAGACCTTTGAAGCACAAAAGGCACTCTTTATCAAATGCTCTTATTACCTCTCTCTCTCTCCTCGCCTTCTTTGAAAAAAGTTTGAAGGGAAGAGGAAAGCGTGCTGCAGAGACAGACTCCATTCAAATGTACACTTCCGCACCAATTAGGATAACTAGGAGTAATCTAAAGAGTCTCTCGGCTGGCTAGAATCCTCCTTCGCTTATATACGTACTTAAGCGTTGAATGGCTCTTGTTAGATCCAACGGTCACTGTCTTCTTTTTCAACGCTTCAGATCTCCTCTTTCTCGTGTAAAATATACTGAAACTTCTGTGTTGATTATTCAAGCAATTTTCCTGCAGCCAAAAGGGATTATGTACGAGGATCAGGAAAAGTTCTGAAGACTGCTTCATGGATACGATTGGAAAAATTTCCGAAGTTGGCAAAATTTGTCCAAGAAAAGTTCTATTACTAGATCTGCATAACGAATTTCAGAAGATATCCAATATCCCCCATAGGATACAAATTGTATGACTCCATCTAACAAAAGATACTCGTTCAGTTCAGATACCGTAACTACACCTTGCGAGATTAACCTGATCCAACCCGTATCTGAATTCTGAACAAGCAAACCAGAATATGACCCAAACCGAGCCGACCCAGATTTTGCTGGCCCTAATCTCTAATTGATCGATTATAAGTTCATACTTTTTAACATATCCGAATATGAGATGACCCAAACCAACAAATAATCCCAGTCTGAGTGCCAAAATACCCAAAATGAAGTGACTCATACGGAACAAAATTTACTCATTTGCCGGGCTTAAGCAAAAAGACATATCCTCCCTCGCCTCTCAGTCTCTCACCCACCGCTTGTAAATTGATGGTGTGTAAATAGTAATGTCGTAATTTGCATTTCCAAAGTTGCCTCAAAAAAATAGTAAACCTCCTATTTAGACGGAGAGTATTATTCAAGGGGAAATCGTCACCAATGTATTAAACAGGAAGCGTTCTGTATTGAAAGTTTCTATAAGGTGCATGCAATCTCGGGAGTCGCTGCCGAAACACCAAGATTGCGGTAAATCATTTACAGACCAGGTAGACACACAGAACAAAGCATAAAGTGTGAAGCATGTGAAAAAAAGGAAAAAGATGAGTTTTTGACGCTTTGAAGAAATTATTCATGACGGTTCATAGTCCAGAATTATCTTGAGGTTATTCTGGTCTTGGTCTAATCACACATACACGTTTCGAAACAAATTGAGTAAATAACAAGCAGAAACCAAAGAACCATCAAACTCAGTTTCAATTACCTGTGAAGGCTGTGAGCATTCCTGTTGAACCCTGTCCAGCTTCATAGATTCTTGAGAAGAATCTACATAGCATTATAGCAAACACATGTGAACAAGTAGACACTTACATTTATAAGTGGACACTTACATTTTCATCAATAGACAGAAAGAAGAGCAAACAAACCTTTGTAGTCGATCACGGACTTGGAATTTGGCAACTCCCTATTTAAGCTGTTCTTTTTAAAGATAGCTTGTGTGATAGATCTACTCATTCTTCTTGACGTATCAACTTGCTGCTCGCCGCATTTGTTGGAAGAACTTATTGCACAATTATTGGCATTTATTTTTCCACGAGTACACGGGCCAGCCTTATCCGAAACTAGGGGTAAGAAGTCAATAATGAATAACTGAAACCAATAACTAGAACACATCAAGGCCTAGGCTATTACCTTCAAATGATTTTCTGAGAATTTTCTGAAACAATGTAGTTCCTTGGAAAAGAACAAATGGACATCCTAGTAATTCTCTCCGAACATAATCTGGCATTTCCATGAAACCAAACGTCGAAACCCAGGTCTCACTTAGCGTAGCTATACCTGGTAGGACCAGTCTTTCAACGCCCAGCTCAATAAGCATCTGAAAAGGAAGAAAATGGATGTTTGCCATTTAACAGAGGAAAACCACGGTAATAGAAATGTTAATTGGGTGACAAAATTTGGAATTTAGAAGAGGGTTTTAAGGACTTCTGAAACCCTAACTGATAATGAATTAAAATAGCTCAAGCAAGCATCTCCGACAAAGTAACAAACTACTATGGGACCTATGTCACCTAATTATCTAATCACTCAAAGGCAGAAATAAAACTGAACGTGCTCAAAGAAATTACCTTTTCTAGCTCATGTAGAAGCAGTCGACACATTCCCTGACGGCGATACTTGAAAGGTGTAGCTATTAGCGGCATCTCAGCAACCTTTTGACCATGGATTCTGAATGCAATGTAAAGCACCAAAATGAAATGTCACGCATCCATTGAATCTCAGAACCTAAAAGGAAGGCAAGAACCACCTAAAGGGATAACCTGATGGTAGCAGCACAAACAACTTCGTCACCATTTACCAAAGCCATTACATAGAATCCATGAAAGTCCAACCTCCTGAACTTGGACCTATAAGCATGAAAGGAAGTTATAAGACGATGAATTGTCTCGTTTAACTAAATAGATGTTGACAGCTTGACCTAAAATGCAATAGTGCCTAAATTATTATAAAATATAGTAAAGCAAATAAACATAGTGGCATCCACATGTCCATCCAGGGATCCGTATTTCCTATTACCATGTAGTGACTAACATGTCAAATTGTCAGCCAAGAAAACATGAGCCTAGAAGCAAAAAATGCATTAATAGTATTCAATACATACATGTTACGTCAACTGGATAAAAGGGGGGATGACATCTTTTATGCAAGTCTCTCTTTCAAGTTAGAAAGAGAGTAAAGATCTAACAGGTGACGACTAAAAGTCATCTCGAGACATCCTGCTCTTCTTGGAGACAATCAAATAAGCAAGTGATAACTGACGGGGGGGGGGAGAGCTGCAGACAGCTTAGATATAGAGAGGGCTCAGAGGAGATTATAATCCAGATATGTACAATGAAGCTAGAAATTATCAGATATGTATACGCCAAATCTGATATGTGATACGCTCTTATAGAGTGTCTGCCATATTGATTTAGACTTATCACCATGATACACTCAAATCAATTCACGTTCGGTAACGCTTGATAGTTGATATACTGATACTAGTACCATGAGTTAGATAGAAGAATCTCGGGAAGCTTAAAAATTAAGGGTTCTCTCAAATCAGACTCAAAAAAAGCCGAAAAAAACAGAGCAGGACAACAATGACGACTGTTTGCCCCACCAAGAATGTCACATTCTAAAAGGGAGATTATCACACCCAATATCATGGTAAAGAAAACATTTGCTCAAGTTTCTATGCAAAAACTCTCAAACAACTGAAAACTATCGGACCTCAGATTGTAGATTATCAAAGGCCAAACATATCATCCCAAAGGGGTTCTCTCTGTCATAAACTATTCCTCTATCAGCTCAACTATTCTTGTATAACATTATCATAATTTACTCAATGTCTACACCTTTAATACCCAAAACTGAGGTGGGTGGAAGGTGCCAACAAGCAGCCATAAAATAAAGTATACATCTAGCCATTGAAATGTATAACAGCATAGTGTTGCCCATGTTTAAAGATTAAAAAGGAACCTTAATACGCAATATCCAATGTAAATTCACATCGTAAAGCTAATGAGGCATGGATCATCATACCAAATCAATTCAATCAAACAATGAAAACAAACAGAATGGAAAAGCTTAGAAACCAGCCAATAGAAGTCAGCAAAAAGAAATCCTAATATAAAGAGGAAGAAACAGAAAGTAACAAGGAGGTTGAAATTTGAAAAGATCTCTTCATTTAGAACACACTCTCCACTAACACAATTTAGAAACAGCGAGTGCAAGACAAGTCTGCTCGCCACCTATAGAAATATTGGAAAATGTAGATCCTAGAAAAGTATCAAGAAAAATGAAACAAAGAAGTCTCACCCGGAATTATAAACAATATCTGCAACAAGATCTCTGCCAGTATGGGGCTCTATTATGGGTTGGAAACATTCATGGAAAACGTTCAAAACCTGAGACACCTGAATGAGAGGATGAACCCGCTCATTGTACACATTACAATCATTTCTTCTTGATCTTGTTACGGACCAGGTCAAGCCTTCCACAGAAGTAGGATTAGAAATTCGTAGGAGTTGATGGAGTCGAGCACATATCTAGCAAAATAAGACAAAATGCTACTAATAAAGTAGGGTAGACAGAAAAACAATATATACTCATCATGTTATGTATGTATTTAACTACAAATGTAGGGTATCTATCTAGTCTGAGATTCTGAGTAAAAACTAAATAGTCAATTAGCCACAAAATTAGTAACGTAGTAATGATTTGCCATTTAAGATGTACTAGTACTCACCAAGTCACCATACGTACCATACATAAGACATACAAATAACCATTACAAACAATTATATTTCACTTTATCTAATTGTGTGGTTGTGCAACCAAAAGTTGTAATACTGAAGTGTGCAAATCAATTTCAGAAGGAAAGAAAAATACCTCAAAACAGTTTTTGCTGCAAAACCTAATGTCTTCTGATACAGTTATCCCTGCCTGATCTAGGCACGCAAAATGATCTAATAAAAAGGTAAGAATTAATACATGAAAGAAAGTGATATAGTACCAACATAGACAGGGCAGTCAAAGATAACACACATTGGTGGCTGCACTGATAACACACATCAGAAAATAGTTGATCATCGCTTGCATAATCTTTCAAGCCACATAAACCACACGTACAAGATGGACAAAGCAATTCTCCAGTTGTTGTCTCCTGAAATGACTCACAAAGCAATAATTCTTGTTAGGGTCAACTAAGAATTTGTATAGTTGTATCTTATTCAAAACTGCTAAATAACTAACACTTAAGAAAACAAAAGTAAAACAGACATGTCTAGTTAACTTTGCATGTACAGATAGTTGTTAATCTTCAGGGTAAGAAAGGATTGTCATGCAATGTGCAGAAAAAAATTATACTACTAAGGCCTGAGGAAGACAAGAGAGATGATACTCCACCAACTTCAACAAGAGCTCAGCAATAGCTAACATACACCCTGACTTATAATAATCATTCTCTCACATAGAGCTAGATTTGAAAGCTGAAAATGTTAAAATCTTCACCTAACCAAACCACCAAAATCATTACTCAAGTATCCTTTAATCTCTCGCCTATGACGGGTAAAAAGGACAGGTGTCACGGCCTTACCTGACCATGGGGCTATTTCAAACGACCCAACTGAGAATCGTCTCCAAAATTGCATAAATCGACTACTACGAAGACATATATGGAAACCAAGTATACATCTCCTCAACAGTTTGTGCCTAGGACACTAGAAAACTTATTTGAGGACAGAGGAAATATAAACCGTAGAATGACAAACGAAAATAAAAGGAACCATCAAACTCAGGCATTTAATAACAAATATCACCTTAGGGTCAACGCAAGAAAAATGGTACGAAGACATGCAAATGTCACAATGAAGAAGTTTATCTCCATATTGACAGATGAAACAAACAGAGTCGCGAAATCTTTTTCTTTGAGCCTTCTGTTTATCAGGAATACATAAAGCATCTTCAGATACGAGCTCTTGACAAGAATCTGCCGCAGGCAGTGTACTTTCACATTGACTGCTGAACACACAGTCTCCTTTCCGTGATGATTTTGGATCCTCCATGTTTTCTGACAATGTCGGCTTCAGTTTATCCTCCTCCCTCTTTCTTGACAATATCTTTTTAATTCTCAAAGGACTTCTCTTATTTCTGATACTGCGTCTAGAGATTCTCCTTCTTCCTTCTCTAAGAAAAGAATATCTCACTGTAAAGCCTACCTTCTTTTGTGTTTGTATCAGCCCTTTCCTTCTGCCAACAGATTTATAATCTAATACTTGCGATGATACACGGTCATGCATCTGCCTCATTCTTTTGGAGCCATCACATGTTTGTCTGTCTGCCTGTTGACTAATAATTTTTGAAGGCTTTTGCTTCCTTGGTGTCAAACTGTTTTCAACAATATGCCACTTTTTTTTAAACTGATTTTTGACTGGTGTTTTTGAATTATTTATGTAACAGCAAGTGCTTTTAGTATGCAGATTCCGGTTTTGAGCCATCCTTCCTTGATGTTCACGGTTTTCTAGAACGGAATCACTAATATGAGCACAGCACACACTTGCAATCTGATCAGATTCTCCCCTCGCATCAGCTTTTGGAGAGTCAGTGATTATGCAACTATCTTCAGCCGTAGAATGACTATTCCTACACTGAAAACTAGCTAAGTGACAGTCGTTAGTGGCAGCAGAAATTGGGGGATCCTCTGCATCACTCATACACATACGCCTTGTTCTAACAGCAAGGCTAACTTCTTTATCCTTTCTTATCTGCATAGATCTAGTCAGAACAGACACATTCAAATAACTTCCTCTCTTAGACCTGCGACCACTTTTTTTTTTCACACGTCTACGAGAACCAGTAGGAGAATCAAGAGATTTCGTTTTAGGTTTGGTTGTAATATCACAAATAACTTCCCTGAAGTATTCCTTCCAGACACAATATGCACCACAAGTCCACTCTGAAATCATTTTCTGATACCCATAATGAACTTTCAAGCGGGACCAGACACGCTTAATAAGTTGTAATAAATTATCATCTTTCTTATGCTCCCTGGCCAGATTTACTAACAGCCAGGTACCCCGTTCTCTCCAGCTACCTGAAAATTCATCCCATTCAAGGGTCACACGTATGTCACTCAATTTGTACATTCGTTCATCGCCCTCGTCAGGGAAATAAACACGGCGTTCTTGGGCACCCTCATCGTAGTCAAAAATTACACCTTCCCACCAACCTTCCTTAAACAAAACATCAACACAAACTCCAAAATTCAACCCTAAATTAATGGAACAAGGTTCTGAATGTGGCGGTACAGGTCTGATACGGCCACGATAGTTAGATTTGAAACAAGGACGCTGGTAAAGACCCTCAATTGCCCCAGTGACAGGTATCGATTCAACCAACTTCGAGCTGCCTGATTCACACAATAACTCATCGTACCTGACATCGCGGCAAGAATCCGAAACACCGACAACTACTCCAGAGTGCCATGACCCTCTCAGCCCTTCCTCCAGTTGCCGTACCTATGAACCAAGCATCAACATATTCATTAGCACCTCAATACATCTGACATATAAGGTCCCCGGACAGAAACAGTGATTCAAGTGCCCTAATCATTTAGATGGATCATTAACACACAAAGAGGACACTGAAACTTCGATGCACAAAAAGAGAAAATTTGCTAGATAATTTTCTAGCATGTATGTACCACAAAAGAACGTCAGCATTTAAAGTTTAAAAACTTTAAACAACTGAATAAACTAGCAAACATATACTAGAAATTTAGAATTCGAACAATTTAACAAGCATCGAATAAAACTACCCCAATGAGATATCCAAAATCAGAAGGAAAGTGAGCTTTACTAAAAATCACATGCACTTCAAACTTTCTCATCTATTCAAGGATCTACACCTCTACATGATCATGTGACTAGCAAAGTTTATAGTGCTATACTAAAAATCACATCACCCAATAGTACCCTATCCTTACTCAAACGGGAATCCATTCATGGTTTAAGAACTCGTCCGATACATCTTGTATCGCCCAAGATATATCGTTATCGAAGACCGATGATACAAGAAATCAAGAGATGTTTTGGGTAAATAAAATTAAATAAAATAAAAAACAGTCGAGACAACCAATGTATAATGTGCATCAGCCAATTCGGTGGCTCACAAAGGGCATGAGATGACCAAATTATAACTTGCACCAGCCAAACATTATTAAGAGATAACTAAAAAACTGTATAATATTAGACAAATTAGTTATTCTAAATAGATTTAATCTTAAATTATGAAATAGACAATTGATGATAAAAAAAAAAATCTTCAAAAGCTTTTAACTTTAAATATTGTGGCAATTGGCTACAGCAAACGGGACAACCGCCTCAAGAACACAAGTTCACAGTATCGTTACCAATATGTTTCTCCGACTCTTCTGATTTCCTTGCGTACCCCATGCCCGACTCTCGACACCGTATGACCCATGGACACCTCATTTTAGACCAAAATATGCATATTTTTCAAAAAAAAAAAAAATAGCGAGACCAACACATGGACACGCACCCATGTCGGATACTTCTAAACGAGTCTGAGTAATATAGGTTACCATGACTGATACTGCAACTTAAAACCATGAGTTTCTATCTAATAATTATGAAAAAGGACCCAAATACAGCAGATGAAAATATAAAAATACAAAATAATTTCACTGCATTGACTGATAATTCCAATGCATGCATAATTTCCATTATCTTACTCAAATTCCCGACAAAAATCAGAATAACTGATCAATTGAATTCTGATTTCATTAAAAAATAATGTGCATTATATAGCAACGTAACGGAGACGAAACTAAGCTACATTGCCGTAATGGCGATACTGAATTATGCAGAACAAAAATTGCAGCAAAATTTTCAATCGAACAGGTAAATTAACACAAAATTACAAGCTAAAACAGTCGAAATTAACCTCAACGGTATTAATTACTTGATTTCAATCGAATCAATTTCATAATAAACTAACCCTAATTCAATCGATCAATCAATCGAACAAAATTAAACAAAACAATTGATTAACGAAGGAAGAAATAGGGCAAAAAGAATGACGAAACGAACCTCGACTTTCTGGCGATGAAGAAGCTTGCGAACATTAATCATGGAGAGAATAGAGATTACGAGTTTGAATCAATGGCGTAAGTATTGAAAATTGGGGGAAAATTGGGGGAAAATTGAAGAGGAGAGAGTGTGTTCAAATTAGCGCTTTCTGACTTTTAATATTGGAAGATCTGCGCGGATTATTTTCTACATTCTGAAACGGTTTTAGATACACCTCTCTCAAAACCCCGATTCGAATTACCCGTTTAATCTGAATAGGCGAATTTAAATCAGAGGTGATCAAATACGAGTTTAGGTTGGATATGAGCCAGACTCACGTGTAATTTTTTACCCACGGACAAGAGGGTTAACAGGATAGGGACGGGTTATTGAGCCAGGTATTTTTCAAAATGCCTTGTTCGTACCCGCTTATTTGGCAGAATCAGACGAATTCGGTTGGTGGGATAATCTACGAGCAACTCTAGTTTGAATGTACATAATTAATACGGAGTAGTTGGTTTATAGAGAATGCATAATGAGTTGGGCTCAATGGGTAGGATAAGTGAATAACCCATGAGCAACTCTAGTTTGAATATACTTAATTAATACTTCGTAGTTGGTTTATAAAGAATACTTCTATATCATTTATTTGTAAGTAAAAATTGTTTAATTATATAAATAGAGCAAATAAGAAAAGTGTTGCAATTTGTGTTACAAATAATTCGAGTAGTAGTATTTTGTATTAGTATGATTTAGAAACTAAAGGCTATGTTTTTTTGGACGAAACTGTCTGAACTGAACTTAATGGAGCTAAACTGAACTGAATTAAGAATTACTTTGTGAAGAAAAGAGATAAACTGAAATGAATAATGTTGAAGTGAACTGAACTAAAATGAGCTAAAATTAAGTGCAAAAGAACATGGCCTTTTATTAATTAAGATCAATTCTAAGAGAACAATTTATACTGTCCCTTGTCCATGCTACAAAATGAGTTATCGTATATTCATATTTATCACATAACTGTTCTTTTTATGTAATTTTTTGGAATAAATATTTTTATAAAAATTAGACATGATTTGTTAAGTGTCTGACATGTAAGTGAGTAAGTTCGAATGTCGTGCAAGTTTCGGTATTTGACACAGACACGATAGATGGTGGAAGTGCTAGTGTTGTCTAGATGTCACATTGTCACCCCCGTCCGTAAATAGGATAGTGAAGTGCATATGCATGAGACTAGGACTCTAGGAGAGTCCGATACAACAAAGTACACAATTTACCGACTTATCGGTACTATTTTTTCGCTTTGTATAATGAAACAACCTTACCTTCTGGGCAAAGAAAAAGTATTGGAGGTTTGGAACTAAAAATGAACCCTCCCTTTTTCCAGTCGCCTTTCGTTATCCCCGTTTGTGAGGGAAGGAGACGGCGGCGATGAAGGGAAGGAGGACGGAATGGAGAACATATTAAAGCCAATATTCCACAAATCTTATACTCTGTACTTGAACTTATCCTCCTTCCATGTCCTTCACATTATTCCATCCAAACAAAGGACATGCCTCTTCTCCTTCTCGAAGGGGTAGGAGATTTGGCTCGCATAAAAGTAATGGCAATACGACATTTTTATCTCCCAAACTCCTGTATCTTAAGATCATTTACTTCGAGCATTCTGCCAATTTATTTATCTCTGTTTTCGAGATAACGATCAAAAGGAGGAGAGTGAAACCCAATTATGCATGCAAGATACGAGTCATACAACAACCGTTGTTTTCGAGATATAGAACTCATTTATATGTCTTCATGTAACAGTGTCACAAAAGACTAATACTCCGTACAATGTTTACAAGTAAGTTACATTGTACTTTATACACAAGTAGAATTACAACAATGAACATTCTACATAGCTACCTGTCGAAAACATTACATGGCAAGATAAGAACTTATTGCTAAAAGTTGATGAAAATTATTCGATATAATTCAGGTACATACAACATAGTGACATACAGTATATAGCAGTTTCAGCAGTTATAACAAAGCACTGTACATTGAGGATGTTTGAGCCTACTTTGTAGGGTGAGATGAGTACTCTTCAAGTATAAAGCCGCACTCGTGTTGTGATGGGAGACCGACAGAGAGGACATGTCGAAAGTGTCGGTCCACATTCCGTGCATGTCTTTAAGAAATCATCAATCAAGTTACAAGATAGATACTGTCAGTTATTGTGACTGTCACACCAGACATTAGAGTATTGCTGTATAGAAATAAGACTGAGAAACTTACCAGGTGACCACATCCAAATGCCATGTTCTTTGGATTCGTCAAGCAAATTGGGCATGCCTGGAAAACAAACAAAGGTGTAAGCATGGTATTCGATTTGGGTTACACTCCATTGTGACTGCGTTGTAAGGGTTACCACGATCGTATTTTGAAGCGGTATCCACCGCATTTAGGATGCAGACCAATTTCAAGATCATGACCGAAACTGGTATCTAATACCATGGACGTAAGTGAAAATGACTACTGTGATTGGGATAGAAGAAGTTTTTCGTTTAAAAGAGCAACGAGAGCAGTTTTGATGCAGCCAGATTCCGATCATAATCCCATAAGCTAGCACACATCTGCATTGAGATATGAGTTTTAAGGAAAGTTGTTTGCAACT
>JAGPOY010004303.1:3054-15134 GCA_018983105.1 Silene uniflora | reverse complement strand
TAACCGTTTAATTCATTTAAGCTTACATAATATACATTTAATTAAATATAACAGTTTATATTAAATGACGAATTACAGTTAATTCGCATAAGCTAATATTATTTAATCTCATTAAATAATCGTCTCATCATAACATTGACTAACCGTTTAGTCAATTACATCGACTAACCATTTAGTCATATTAGGCATCAATGTGATTATATTTTCATATAGTCACATCTCTCGAACACATCCTTTAGGCGTGACTTTTAGGGACCAGTTGATCACCGCCATCCTTATGACAATAACGTCAAACTTCTAGCAAGCCAACCGTTATCGATAAACGTTAATCAACTGATTATAATACAAAGTATACCCTGTGAACCTATAAGAGATTTATTATGTTATCACACTAACTGTGGAGGACACAAGCTCCAACAATCTCCCACTTGTCCTTACAAGTGTATGTGCGATAACGTTATCATACTAACTGTGGAGGACACAAGCTCCAACATAAACATCTCATAACATTGCTCATTTCGCAAACATCAAACCCTTTATTAGCAACTTGTTTTCTTATCTCTTCTTGATGTGCAAGAGATGTTGCTCATTATTACAAATCGGTAAGTCAAGCATTTTCTTTTTCTTCTTTTCTATTTTTGTTTTTCACTGCATTTTTCTTCAAAAACCTCTTTATTTACACCATGGCCAAATAGGCTTTTCATAACACTTTGAAGCTCAAAATACCCCATTAGATCGAGGTTCCAACCCAATTATGTACAACATGACTAACTAGTACAACTTACTCGATAGGGTGAGTTGTTTTTGGGATGTAGCTTGTATGTTGGTTAATCAAATGAAAGGCTTAGGCTCAAATGGGTTTACAAAAAGAATCAAGATGCAAGGGCATAAAAAAAAAAAGCTATATGGCTATGTGAGGTTCATATATATGTGTATAATGCCTTCAAAAATATGTGCAAAAACATTTCTTACGGTATCAAGGAACAAGCGCCACATTTATGCGTTTTGACATAACATACCACGCAAGGAGACCTAGACACACAATTCTAGATATGACCGGTTTGATGGGCCGGTCATAAGGAGGCTCTATCCTCACATTATGAGTAGGTACATGTCGATTTCAAGTCTAGTCTCAAGCCTAAAGGGATATCCCAAGGTGGTCAAACCTTAGGTCGTTAAGCATGTCTTCCCAGGGTATAAATACCCTAACAAAGTTATCGCTAGATGCAAGCTATTAGGAGGGAAAAGACACGGTCAAAACAAGTTATCGTCATCGAAGACATATGTTCCTACTATAGACTCTATACAAAAACGTTTTGAAAGCAATAAACGTGCATGAATGCAATCTAAATATATACAATCTACATGAATGCAACTAACTAAAGTGAAATGCAAGCAAATGCAATCTCCTAACATCACATAGAAACATAACCGCTTCACAAAATATTACTACATTCTCATTGGCACAAAAGAACAAGTAAGGGAGTAAGGGATTGGAAAGATCATACCAAGCGGATCTTCTTTCCCTAGCATGCCTCGAATGAGGTGTAGTTCCTATGTGAGAAGAGTACGGAAGCACACATATATATACAATCTACACTACAAATTAAAGAACATGTTTTTTGTTTTTCATAATTTTTCATTTTTTTTTGGAATTTTGAAAGTTTTTCGATTTTTTTATTTTTGAAATAAAGTGGAATGTCTCAATTCCCATCCCCACACTTAAATCGGACATTGTCCTCAATGCTCAAGTGGATATAGAAATTGAGTATGCATGAATATGCATGAGCATGTGAATGCATGAAGTATTCTAAAGGTTAGTAATGCATGATATATATTACAAATGAATGCAAGTTATACTAAAATGATGCATGTTTTCGATTAGGTAGAGAGCTAATTTTAATTAACTCGGGTTACTTATGATCAAACCTCCCCAAACCTAACCGAACACTATTGCTAGTGCAAAAAGGAGGAGGTTCGGTCATGAGTGACCATGCATGAATGCAAAATGAATGCAACTATACTAGATGCTTGTGCTCAAACTTCCCCAAACCACTTGTAACACTATTTATAGTGTAAAAACTTGGGAAGTTTGGCCACAACGCCATGCATGCTATGTTGTAGTCAATTTGGGGTTTCCTTGGAGCAAAAAGATAGTCACCTCAAGTGTTTCCGAGATGCGAGCCTTACGATGAAGCTAAGGCTCAAAAACTCAAGGTAAACTCAAATTAACTCAACATGAAATGAACTATTATGAATGCATGTTGGTAAAACATAAGAGTAAGCATAAGAGCTAGAAAAGGGAAAGGGCAGTGCTCACAAATATGTCCCGGTTTCGATGCTATGCTACCTATCTTCCACCATCGGGCCATCATCCCTTCCTTGAGTGCCTTTTACTCTTCACACTCTATTTCCTACATCACCATTGTCATTTCTCTTGACATCTTTTCTCCTCAATACCCTTTTCATTGTTGCCATAATACCATCGTCTTCCTCATTTCTTTCTTGCTACCCACTTCATCTTTATGCATGTACACCCCTCAAATTGTGGAAAGAGGAGGTTGTAATCATGAGGATATGAGAGGGGGTTTTGAAATTGTGTTCTAATGGGGGTAAAGATGATAAGCAACGTCTCATTTCCACCAATGAGAATGATTTGGTTTGTTTTTGAGGTTTTAGAGAGGTGGATTTTGGTGTGTTAGAGTGGGAAGGAAGGTCTTGTGTTTAAAAGGTGAGGATAAGAAATTTGAAGGAAGGAGAAGAGGGACCCGCTCGACTTGAGTACGACCCGCTCGGGTCGGGTATGACCCGCTCGGGTTCTTTGGCAGGGTTAATTTTTGCTTCTTGCTCTTGATAGAACCCGCCCTACTCCGTCTTTAGGAAGCTCGAGCTCCTCTTGCTTGGGGACAAGGACTCCTTAGGCTTGACTAGCCTAGGCAAATGCGCCCCCACACTTCAACTTTTATCTTCTATTCAACATTTAAAACACGTGTGAAAGTACCCTCCCTCACTTTCTCTTATGCAAAAAAATTAATCAACGAATGTAACTAAGATAAATGCAAATGCAAAGAACATAATGAAATGCAAAGTTCAAGGAGTTAGAATATTTACAAATGGTGGTTTAGAGAGAACTCCACCAAACTAAGTCAAAGAACCAATTTCATTTGGCATAGTCCATGCCACTCAATGCTCTCAATTGTTGATCAAAGGCTCGTGAATAGGCGGCTACAAACAAGCATAAGTAGGATCTTGGCCATTTCAAGATAGAATAGATCCAATACTTCATAGGGGGTTTCTTATTGAACTTTCTCCCCTTCACGTTAGCCTTATCACCATAGTCCTTCCGGCTCTCCGAACTAGTAAGCTTGAAACTCTTGTCATCGGGAGGTTTCCATTCTCTCCCATCTCCGTCAAAAGTAATGATGACGACATTAGAATTCATCAATCCCTCAAGACTGGAGGAAGAATGCTCATAGTCTTGGTTATGGGATAGCTTAGGAGTAGAGATTGTAGATTCCAAATCTTCACAAGTGGGTTCATCCATGCTTCATTCTTAAGCTTCTCCACCAAGTACTCTTTTGATGACACTATGACCTCTTTGATGAGGTCCTCAATATTGTCTCCAAAAGCCATAAGCTCTAAGGTGGGCTTTATGAGGTCTTCATAGTTAATGGGGAAGAGGCCTTTAACCTCTTCATAATACCAAACCTCAAACTTCTCAAGAATGGGCTCTTCAAGTAAGGCAACCTTACAACTCCATTCATCTTCCAACATCTCATCTTTGCTTCATGAATCATTGCGTGATTCATAATCCTCATCATCCATTCGCTTGTCATCATCACATTCCCCATATGAGTCATAAATAGGAGCTTCATATTTCCATCTTAGCTCCATTGCCACCAATTCAACATCCGCTTTGAAAGTGAATTCCTCATATTCGCAAATGCTAAGAGTAATTGGTTTACTCAACCTCATATCCTCTTCATCAAACACCACACATATTCGCAATAATAGATATTAGTGAATTCGTTGGTTGACTCATAGGTACTTCCAAACTTATCTTCACAAGGGTCATGTATGGAAGCATTGTCCCTCCTCATAATCTCCTCCTCCACCTTCTCGGTCTCCACTTCGAATGACACAACTCCATATTCGCAAAAGCTCAAAGAACTTGGCTCTTCCGGCTTCATGTCTTCTTCATCAAAGGCCACTCCCTCATATTCACATTCATAGATAGTGTCCACAAGGTTAGGTACCATTTTGAATACGAGGTGGTCTATGCCCAAGAATTGGTAAGGTATAGTTGGAGAGGTAGTCACAAGAGTAGCTTCATAATGCCCTACAAACTCTTCCTCTTCATCACTCCCTTCATCAATAGGCTTTTGGAAAGGTTCCAAGTAAGCCAATTGAGTCTCCAACTTTTGCCCATACTCCACAAGGTCATTTAACAACTTATCCTTTTTCTTGCTCTCCTTTTGCACTTGCTCAAAGAATTGTTGTTGGTTTTGAAGCATTTGTAGTACCAAGGTTTGCACATGAAGGTTTTGGCTGTTTTCATGATGTTTTTGGGTGTAAAGATGGTTAAGTGAATGAAATTGGAAAGTTTGGCTTTGTGAGTTTTGTTGTTGTGGGTGGATATTTGGGGTTTGACATGAAAAGTTGGGATTATAGTAGGAGTTTTCATTGTTGTGGGAAAAGTATGTAGAGTTTTGTTCCTCAAATTCTCTATACCCATTGAAATTGTACCCAAAAGATCTACCATGGCAAGACACTTCTTGTGGAAAGTCTTGCATCATCATTGTTGTTTGAAAGAAAGTAACAACTACAAAACGCAAACAACTCAAAAACCGTAAAAACGACCTTGAGGAAAGAACACAACTAAAATAGACAAACAAGCAAGAACTTAATCACATAACACCGTCCCCGGTAACGACGCCATTTTGATGATGTCGTTAATCCATCAAACAATATTTGTACACAACAAACTAGCAAAGTAGTAAGTAGAGGTCGAACCCAAAGGATGACGTGTATCAAGTTCTAAGTCTATCTATCCTAATCATGCAAGTGTCACGATTTAAAGGGGTTTGTAGTCTAAACTAATGGAAAACAAGTCAATAGCAAGGATTAAATCAACAAAAGGGAAAATTAGGAAGAGTGGGTTCATATGGATTATCAAAAGGTAATCCAAGGGAAGAGTCTAGTGTTTGGTCAAGGTCATGGTAGAATAGGGCTGAGGCTATCGATCTTAGAGCCCTTAGGTCGGGTCAGGTTAGCGACACGCGTACACCCTACCTCCCATACTGGTCTAGTGCATGGTCTAACCTACCACCGAGGCTTTCGATCTTACGATGGAGGTTGAAGGGTAGTCTAGCAAGCCTTGAGGCTTTCGATCTTACAGGGTTTGCTTGGACAAAAGAGCTAGAAACAATGCATGTTTTGTCATTCACACATTTCATCAAGCATAACATGTGCACTAGAAGGCTAGATAATACAACAACAATTTAATCAATCAAACAACTCATCATGATATGGATTTACCCTTTAATGTTCCACATAATCCCCCACTAATCCTAGCAAGGTCACTACTCACTCATCATCAAGTGGGTCATGCAATTAATAGTGTCAAACATTATAACATGAACAAACATGATGAATAAGTAAGGAAAGGAACAAACTTGAAATAAGAAGAACAAATAAGTAAAGAGAGATTGAGAATCATACTAACTTGAAGGAGATGAACAATTATAAAGAAGGAAATAAAGAAGCCTTTGATTGATGAAGAATTGTCACCTTCTTCACATACAACCCAAGAATCCTTCAATAACAATATTAGATCTAAGTTTGATTGTGGAATGATTAAGGAAAGATTAAAGTAATTGTGGAATGATTAAACTAATCTATTCTAGTCTACTCCTAAGGGGGCTTGAGAAAGCTTCACCCTAAAATTATTACAAGGAGGGTATTTATACTAATTACAAGATTTAGGGTTGGCTTGGAGAACAAGTAGAGTGTCGAAATAGGTGAGAAAACAGTGCCCCGCCCTACTTGATGTTGACTCGGTCGGGTTTTTGAACAGGGTTAATGTTTTGTTCCTTGAACCCGGGCGGGTTGGGAAGAAGTCGAGCGGGTTCTCTTGGACCCGGGCGGGTTGGTCTCGACCCGAGCGGGTTGAACGCCAAGTTGCTTATTTGAGCTCGGATTGTAAAACATATGCCATTTTCTCATCCGGACTCCTATTGGAGTGATTCAAAAGCCTATATCACTTGATTTTTCGACGCCCTTCCATCTAGGATAGTTTCAGAGCCAAACAAACACTTCTTCATTTGGATCCAAGCGGTTTCCTCTTGTAGCCGCTCCCTTGTCGTCATTGTTGAACAATAACTCGAGGGGACTTGTCATCCTAAATGTTGGGCCTGATTCCCGCGCCTAACGATCAGGCTACAGTTCTACCCTGGCCTGACTGTCAGGGTAGGTCTGACAAGATAATTCAAGTTCGGCAGATATAACCAAGTCCGGACCACCACGTCGTCAAAAGAGACTTCTACCCTGGCCTGATAGTCAGGGTAGGATCAGCAGGGAGACGCATGCCTGGCACCAGGCAGGAGAGAGCAACGGTCAGAAAGGAAGATCACATTTGACCGGAATTAATGACAATTATGGAGAATATATTACAGCATTTAAGGAGTGAATATTTCCTTATTTACTCGACTTTATTGCGGGTAATGAGAGGATATTCAGCCAAAGATACAGCAGCATTTATGAGGGAATATTACGCATTTATGGAGAAGATCACACATTGAAGATACTTCTACTATATAAGGAGAAGAAAAATCCTTTGCAAAACACACATTATCTCATACAAGAATACACTACGCAAGAAATACATTACACACAAGAGCATATCGAATTATTAGCATATTATTCTCCATATTATTAGTGAAATCTCTCCTGGCTTGGTGCCCGTGGTTTTTTTCCCATTTAAGGGTTTTCCACGTACAAAATTACTGTCTTTTACTGTTTATTTCCATTTTACTTACTTAGTTTCAAGCCTGCTTATCAGCAACCCAGACAGGTAACCTGTGCTAGTTGACCCTGACAACTCTACCCTGACCGGATCTAGCCTTGCTCGAAATCCACATAAAACACTAACCATCCCTTATCTTGCTTTACTTCTCTAAGGGTCCATGGTCATTGTCTCCTCTTCATGCTTGGTCCTTGGATATCGTCCATTTAGCTCCCGAATGCTCCATTTATGCACGATTTAGCTCCTTCACCTACAAGCAAGCTCAAATCCAATAGAAAAGCAAATGGGAAGCTAAAGAAGTCGAGAGGACCCTTATAAGTGCGTAAAGCATGCAGAATAAGGTCCGTTAATGGGGTAAAAGTGCGTCAAATATGGTCACATCAACTAAACTAACTACTAAAATGTAGAGAGAATTTTATGTAAGAATTGTGTAAAGGTGTGTAAAGAAGTGTGTAAATGATCGAGCTTAAGCCTTCTATTTATAGGGAAGCAAGGGAGTAATGTATTCAGCATAGAAGAGGCTCGTCCCGATCTGGGTGACATGATCCCGATCGGGACCGTGGCTTTCCAGGACCATTTACTTAATTGCTTGGTTAAATGCTATTGGAATCCGATGTTGATGTTTAATGCCTTGTTTAAGAGCGCGATTAAGAGCATTTTGACTAGCATCTTTGGCATCCAAAAAGCATTTGGAATCTCATGTTTTCCACTCTAATTTGGACTTGATCACTTGGGCTTTGACTTGCATTGACTTCATTTGCATTTGTCATTTCAATCCAACACTTTTTCCATGCAAAATTCATGCAAATCCCAACACTTTGACCAACCCTTGCTCTCATACTTACCCTCATACTCTATACTTGCGATATTAGTAGAATTTAGCTTCTAAGAGCTCAAGTACCTAAAACACATGACAAAGCAAGCAAAGAGACTAGAATACACAAATTAGCTCATAAAACACTAAGATAAGTGCCAAATGACATGTAAAGTGTGTGAATTAGGAACTTATCAATACCACGCAAGGAGACCTACACACAAAATCCTAGACGGGACCGGCTTGATGGGTCGGTCAAATGGAGGCTCTAACCTCACATTATAAGGTAGGTACATGTCGGTCCTAAGTCTATTCTCAAGTCCAAAGTAGTACCACAAGGTGGTCAAGGCTTAGGTCGTTAAGCATGTCTTCCCGGGGTGTAAACACCCTAACAAAGTTATCGCTAGATGCAAGCTATTAGGAGGGAAAAGACACGGTGAAAACAAATTGTCGTCATTGAAGGCATATGTTCCCACTATAGATTCCATACAAAAACGTTTTGAAAGCAATAAACGTGCATGAATACAATCTAAATATATACAATCTACATGAATGCAACTAACTAAAGTGATATGCAAGCAAATGCAATCTCCTAACATCACATAGAAACACAACCGCTTCACAAAATAACACCACATTCTCATTGGCACATAAGAATAAGTAAGGGACTAAGGGATTGGAAGGATCATACCAAGCGGTTCTTCTTTCCCTAGAATGCCTCGAATGAGGTGTAGTTCCTATGTGAGAAGAGTACGGAAGCACACATATATATAATCTAAACTACAAATTAAAGAACATGTTTTTGGTTTTTTTTCATAATTTTTCAATTTTTTTAGGATTTTTAAAGATTTTTTTATTTTTGTGATTTTGGAATTTAAGTGGAATGTCTCAATTCCCATCCCACACTTAAACCGAACATTGTCCTCAATGTTCAAGTGGATATAGGAATCAAGTATGCATGAAAATGCATATGCATGAACGCATGAGTTAATATGGTTAGTAATGCATGAAATATATTACAAATGAATGCAAGCTATGCTAAATGATGCATGTTTTCGATTAGGTAGAGAGCTAATTTGAATTAACTCGGGTTGCTTATAGCTAAACTTTCCCAAACCGATTAAGGCTATGGTGGAGGAGTTTTGCTACGAGTAATGCATGAATGAAGGTATGCATGCTCTAAACTACAAGTGATTAGAGAAATCTTATACAAATTTAATGGAAAGTGGGGAAGAATAGAATAAGAAGAAAAGGGAAAGACGTGTACCAAATTGGAGATGCATAAGAATCCCTCTCAAAGCATAATCCTCTAATCTTCCTCATTTTTTTCTTCTCCACTAGACCCTTCATTACTCGGGTCCGAAGAAGTACTCATGTCATCATCATCATTGTTTTGGTTATTTTTAGTAAATTAGGTTAAAGTAGGTCAAAGAGGTCTTATACGTTATTCTAGTACGATAATATGTAAGATGCATGAAACGATAAATAACACGAGGCCTTTTGGTGACGCGGAAAACCCAATGTGGGAAACGACCGCGGGAAGGGACGATACCTTCCAAGGATTGCACTAGCTTTTCTTAATATGGGACGATTACAATGAGCGAGAGGCGACAATATTGCTAGATAGTACAATTGCTTAGGGTTTCGTGCTTATGCGTGTATGGAATTGAATAATATGCATGGACCCTCCTCGTCTCCTTATATAGGACCTAAACCCTAATAAGGTTTAGGTAGCTTTCCCTCCAAGTCTCTTTTAGGCGCCTCCACGTCTAACGCCAAATCCTCCATGGGCTGCTCGCTGCTTCTTGGGCCTCAGGCACCTGATCTGTCTTGCTCAGTTGATAGCTTAATCGTCCCTCCTTCTTGATTTGGGTATTAGGCCTTTATGCGGCCCAGTTCGTCTTATCACAAGATTGGGCTCTCTTCTTCCATTCGCTGAGTCATATCTTAGTGGGTCGGGTATACAAATTATACCCAAACAGTTTGCCCCATAATTTCGCGCGAGATTCGTCTTCGTTGATTGAGCGGGAAATTATCAGTTTCCAAATCCTGCGTAATCTTTTCTTTCCTTCTTCTACACGCTCCAGCCACTTTCTTGGTTTTCTCCCCCTCGGCATCCACTCCCTATTAATACCCATCAAACCACCTTCAATCATCACTTTCCCAACTACTTTTTATTTTCCCCAAATTTTCTGGCCCTCCTGCTTCTTCCGTCTTCCGTCAGTCAAATCGTCGCCGCCGCTTTCTTTCAGGTAATCCGCTTTCTTCTCTTTTCTCTAAATTATGGATAGATCGGGTCAAATTTCATCTTCTTCCGTTCACGAGTTAGCGGCGGATGATCAATTCATCTCTCGCTGTCTCTTCGTCGACCCCCACAACTGCGACTCTTCACTCACCCCCGCTGATATCCCTCGGATTAAAGCCTTGCTTGGTCTTGGAGACGATGTAGAAATCATCATCCCCGGTCCAGGCCAGAGGGCCGACGTCCGGCGCCGGGGTTGGGTTTGCTTGTATCTGTACCCGTTTAAGTATGGTCTTCGCTTTCCTTTTCCTCGCTTGATTCTTGACTTTCTCCTGACCAATAACTTCGCCGTGGTCCAACTCTCCGCCAACGTATGGCGCGTGCTGCTATATTCTCTCGCTGTAAGTGAGAAAACTGGTGTCAGGATCTCTTTGGGGGATCTGGCTCATGTGGTCGAGATTCGGTCGCTTGGGAGGGGTGAATACACCCTTCGTAACCTTGGGGAGCTCATTTTCAAGCACTCCTCCAAGTCGAGGGGCGAGAAGTGGTTCCAGGAGTTCTTCTACCTCAAGGTGGACTCCATTCAGCCTTCTGTGGAAGGCCTTTTCGAGGCCTGGAAGCCTAACTCGAGTAAGCAACCTACCTCATTCTGTTAATGTTTGATTTGTCTGTCTCGCCATCTTACTTTTCTGTTTGCATGCAGCTCCCACCCCTCTGGTTCGCATTGGCAATCCTGCCGCCTGCAAGGAGAAGTTCTTCTGCATTCCTCAGCAAGAGAGGCTGTTTCCAGAGTACCTCCCAGGCCTCGCTGCTTCCTCGACCCCCAGTCCTCAAGCTTCAGCCCGCAGCATGTCATCTTGTAAGTATCTTGCATTTTTTGTTAGCTGAATGTTTTCTGCAATCTGAGCAACTTTCACTGATTTCTATTCTTGTCCGCAGCTGGTACCAGATTCGATCCCTTCGAGGCTATTCTCCAGAGTGCTACCAGAAAGAGGGCTGCTGAGAGTCCTGCTACCCCTTCTGCTTCGAAGAGACCTGCGCATGCCCCTGCTAATACTCCTGCCTCTGCTCAACCTATTGTCGTGCGCCATCGTTCTGCTCACCCTGTTCAAGTTCCTCTGGAGGTATCCCCATTAGCGCGTCATCCTCTTACCCCACCAAGGAGCCCTGTCACCATTGCCGACGATATTACGCTGCAATTTCCTGAAGGTTTTGGCAATGTTAACGTCGTCCCCTATTGGCCAGAGATGGATCAGCTTCTGTTTTCAGCCGTGGCTGCATCTTTCAAAGAATTCAGCCCTGAAGAGATGGCTTCTAATGACGTGCACAATGCTTTCATGGTAACCTCCTTCCTCGCTTTTCGAGCCTATTCCTTCGTTTCTTGTTCCATATTATGTTTGCTGATACTCCCTTATTGCTTACAGACTCTCCAATCCTCCCTGTACAACAAGAGGATGATTGGTGTGGTACAACCTGGCAACCGCGCCGTCAACTCCAGGAATCAGGAGCTTGTTCAGTCTTTGAGTGACATGGAAGATCAGTGCACCGGCCTGAGGAAGAGGGTTGCTGATTTGAGGAGCGAGCATGCCAATATGAGGGAGCGCCATGATGCAGAGGTCTTCAAGCTTGCTGAGGCTAGGGAGGTTTCCAGGAACATGACAGAGCAGGTGAAGGCGTCCGAGGTGAAGATGAAGGAGATGGCAAACCTGGCTCTGGATGTAGTGGCTCATGCTATTTGGCGAGGAAAGATCCTGGGCATGTGTAGACACCCAAAAGTTGTCTACTAGCCTTAAGGGTACCCGATGATGAAGCTAAAACTAAATGACTAATGAAAATTGATAATGTTATAATTATTGGGCTCTTTACGCTTATTTTCCTCTAAATTACCCAAAATGACACAAAATCTCCTTAAACCCTTCCATTATTATATTTTTAACCTACAAAGTAACGGTCGTCAAATAGTGTGTCATCCGCCTAAAACGGATTGGGTTCAAGTTATA
>JAGPOY010004302.1:0-11282 GCA_018983105.1 Silene uniflora | reverse complement strand
GTTAGAGCTCGTGCTGATAACGTATTATAGAATAAGAAATAGAGAAGAAATGGTAGAGAGAACTTAGAGAGAAATAAGCAAATAGGTTGAGAGAGGGAAGAGGGATAGTTATTATTCATCTCATATAGGGTATATATAGTACATAGATGATGGGTTTATCAATACCCTAATTACATGTATAATGGGTATAAGCCCAATGGACATCCATCTAACTAATGTTTCATAACACATATCTCATTATTCCGAAAAAATGTCGTTTATGCAAAAGTGCCACTTACCCTTGCAACTATGAGGCAGGTTCGAACTTGGTGGCCATTGTTGAGCAATTAAATTGGTAGTAGTTATCTTATGCAATTATTTTTTATAAGTTACTCAAAATTTTATAGATCGGTTGAATGATTCATGTAACGTTTTTTCGAAAAATAAAATTTTAGTTTCTTAAAGATCGATATATTGAGAAGATCTTAATGGATAAATTGATGAAGGTCTCAATTGGTGTTGAAGATTTTGATTAAACAAATTGAGTATTTATTGATTACAAATTAAGAATTAATTGCTTTAGCTTTAACTTCAATTATTATTATTATTATTATTATTTTTCCATCCAATACTTTTGTGTATTACTCTTTATTATTCATTCACAACAGTCGTTCAACTTAATTGTTGCAGGAGTATAACAATTGATTCTGTGAGTAATCTGATAAGAGATCATGGGGATAGTGTGGGCCCTCTTTTTGAAAATAAAAAAAATAAAGAACTTTCAACCACAAAGCGACACATAAGCTCTGTGGTTGTTTGTTTTATAAAGAGGATTTTCTTATTTATTTGAATCGGATTCATTCATATTGAATCTGTTGAGATCTCTTTCTATATTGGCAGAAAAATAGTGGAAGGAGTAACTAATAAGAAATTGAGCTACTATCATTAATTGGTTTTAGTATGAAATTTCACTTGCTTGTAGGTTGGTCTGATACAACTATTTCTATAAGCCCGTTGCACTAAAGCTGCAGAGATGATTTTTAGTTTCGATAAGAAAATGAGTATATTCATGTCGGCTATTTTATTGGGCTCATAAAAACAATGAGTATATTTTACTTCCTTGAACTCAGAGTTTAATTCTATTATCACCAATCAGCGAAGAAATTTTTCCAATGAACATTTCACCCACATATAAAGTTAATACTTAATAGTTAACTAGTGTAAATCCCGTGCAAATACCCCGTTTTTAATATTGTAATGTATGTAGAAACTAACTTTTATCCATTAAATTTAAAATTTAATATTAGATTTAACAACTACTCCGTATTAACGTGTAATATTAAGTGACGGAAAAATGAAAATATTTGGTAGTTTAAAATATTTCGGTAGAATATATTTCTATAAATATTAACAAATAAGAATTATGTTAGGCTCAATATTTGTACACAATAAAGAAAAGTGTTAATATAAATTCCTTCAATAACCAAAAAATTTGACTACAATGATATATGGTCATGCTTGGTAAATAGCGGATTAATTTCAGCATAAGCAGATTGCAAAAGTTGATAAAATGACAGATTTTACCAGAAGGTTTGACTAGCATATTATAATTAGCATAATTAGTTAGTAGATTGTTAGTTTTCTTTGTAAAATGGAGAAAAATTCCCTATTTTACAATATGCTGGGGGTAAGAAGCATATTGTAAAACAGCATATTGACCCTAAATATGTTGTTGCAATATGCTGTTTACCAAACACTAAAATTAGCATATTAATTGGTCAAACATGCTAAAAACCCTTGAATATGGTAAAAATTGACCAATATGCCGTTTACCAAACAGCGTCATAGCCGCAATATATTTACTCTAAGGATAAGGGATTAAGGGGGTGTTTGGTTGAGTACTATAGAATGGATTGTAATGGATTTCCAATGTTTGGTTGATGTGTTTTGAAATGGAGTTTTGTACTTGATGAATTCTAACTACATTCTAAACCCAACTCCATCCCTATCTTTTGTTCATATAATCCTTTCCAAGCTTGAACCAAACAACTTCAAATAAGTACGGGGTTCTAAATCCATACCTAAATGTTATCACAACTTACTCAATTCCATTCTTATGATTGGAACCTTATTTGGAACAAAATGGCCCTTGAGAGTCTTGGCTAATAAGTTGACTGCAAGATATAGCTCCTTGTAGAAGTATTTTACTGTGATGATCTCTAATATAATATTGGAACAAAGTTGCATTAGTACTTGTATAGATTTATTAGAGTAAATATTAATAAATCATCTTGTAAATTTTCATTTAAGATGAGTATATCTATTTTAAGCTTAAGACAAACAGTCAAACATGCCATGTAGGAGACACAAGACCAAAGCAGAATATATAAGAAAAACAAATGACTTGTCCAATATGCCTACGTAGGATAACATTTGACCCATTTTATTATTAAGATATATACATCCATATTAAGAAAAACTAGCTAAATCATCTAACTTACCATTACAAATATTGTTTTATATGACAATAGTCTCTGTCTAGGTCATTTGTCTGCATTTAATTTTGGCAGAGAAATCAAGGAAAGAGGTGTAGGCCAATTGTTAGATGACAAGTCGATCAAATTAAGATGAAGTGTTGATAATCCAATTGCTCATCAAAGACATTCCTAGAATAGTTAGACTAACAATTCACTAAAACACACAAAAATGGAATAGACAAACAAATGACCAAGACGGAGGAAGTACTTATTTGGGTCGGCTATTTTTTTTCTTATCGTTTGTAATCAGCACGAGTGTTTTCCGGTTCAAAGTATTAACGGTTCAGACATAATTGGGTATCAGGTTATCTTGAGTCGGAGTGGATCGACTCCTAATACCATAATTTTTAACATTACCGGGTAACGAACGGGTATTATCTCGGCTAAGTCGGATCGGTTTTATCGAGTTGGGTTACGTTTAGAGATTCAAAAGCTAATCAGGACTACAAAACCGTTAGCTTACAGGCCGGCCCAAATTTATCGTCATATATATATATGTCGTCACTGTTTAACCTTCTGCAACATTTATTCCTCTTTCCACTTTAAAACTAAAACCCTCCTCTCTTCCTTCTTCAACCCTCGTATTTTCCCCCTTCAAACTTCCAAAATAAAGCTTAACAATGGCGGCGGAACTCAAACTTTCCGAATCCAAAGACCTAACCCGAATAGAACGAATCGGGGCACACTCCCACATCCGTGGTCTCGGGTTAGACTCAACCCTAGAACCCCGTTTAGTCTCCGAAGGTCTAGTGGGCCAACTCCCGGCCCGAAAAGCCGCCGGCGTCATCCTACAGATGATTAAAGACGGTAAAATCGCCGGCCGGGGAGTTTTAATCGCGGGTCATCCGGGTACGGGTAAAACCGCAATCGCTATGGGCCTAGCAAAATCCGTCAGCAAAGATACTCCGTTTGCAATGCTATCCGGGTCGGAAATATTCTCTCTAGAGATGTCGAAAACCGAAGCGTTGATGCAGGCGTTTCGGAGGGCGATTGGGGTGAGAATTAAGGAGGAGGCGGAGGTGATTGAGGGAGAGGTGGTGGAGGTGGTGGTGGACCGGCCTGCTGCGGCGGGGGTTGCTGCGAAGACGGGGAAATTGACTTTGAAGACGACGGATATGGAGACGGTTTATGATTTGGGGACTAAGATGATTGAAGCTTTGGGGAAGGAGAAAGTGCAGAGTGGTGATGTTGTTGCTATTGATAAGGCTTCTGGGAAGATTACTAAGCTTGGGAGATCGTTTTCGCGGTCGAGGGATTACGATGCTATGGGTCCTCATACTAAGTTTGTTCAGTGCCCTGATGGTGAGTTGCAGAAGAGGAAGGAGGTTGTGCATTGTGTTACTCTTCATGAAATTGATGTTATCAATAGCAGGTATTGATTTGTTTTTCGATTCGTTTTCTGGTTTGGTTAAGTATTTCTGATAGTTTGTGTTGATTGTAGTTTTCTGTAGTAGTAAGATATGACTCCGTCTCAATCATTTGTTTACCTCCGCCACAAAGTGGACAGGAAGAATTTCAGTTTCCTGAACACTTGCTACAGTTTGTTCTGAATTTTGACTCGATCTGAAATTTAGTACTCCAGCCATCTCAGTCATTTGTTTACTCTTTTTATTTTCGGGAGGGTGTTTTAAACAAAGGTAAATAGATGATTGGAACGGAGTTACAGAGGGAGTATAAGAGTGTGATTGTTAATTGATACGAAGATAGGTCTTTTATGCTACATTCCTCTCTTGGTGAAGGGTGAGGTATTTCAAGTGAACTCGAGAGATATGTTTTTGTGTTTGTGGTGTTTATGTTTGTGTTCTAGGTAGTTGAAGATGGTATTTGAAGAGGATGGTACTAGATTTTATGTTGTTTTCGGGTTTGTCATGACCTTACTGGCGAGGAAGAAAGTTACTGACTTTGCTAGTTTTATAATTCTGTTAGAGAGTGTTTGGCAACAAGAATTTAATTTGAAATGCCTCATTTACAATTTAGCAAAGTGAAATCAAGATTTGGAAATGAGGGGGGTTAGAGGGTGGATTTCAAATATGTGTGTTTTAGCCTTGCTTGGATTTGGTTGGGAATTTGTATGAAATCCAAATCCAAAATCTAATAGGTTTGCCAAACATGCAAATTCATCCAAATCCAAATTTGAGAATACAATCCTTGTTCCCAAACACACCATTAGGAAATGTCACTACTTTGCTGGCGTTTTTGCTTGTAACTTATCTAGTGAAGGTGCCTGAAGTGCTAGCGTTAGGGTGTTCAATGAATGGGGATTGCTTAGGAGTGTTGCGACACAATTGAGCTTCGTTATATTGGGCAATGTGTGTAGAATGACGTAGATATTGTTGTATTGATTTTGTATCGGAACATTGTTTACATTTGATTAAAATATCGGAACATTGTTGCGACACAATTGAACATTGTGTACATTTGAGAAGGTTTCTTTAGCAATTCATCTGCTTTGTGCATTTTGTCTCTCTTCATGAAATTGATGGTTATTAATAGCAGGTATTGTCTGTTTTCCGATTCGGTGTGTTGTTCGCTTCATTGCCCTCTGTCAATCAATTGTTTACATTTGATTAAAATACCGTCACAAAGAATAAAGAAGTAAACAAATGATTGGAATGGAGCGAGTAATATTTGTTGTTAACTACCTTTGCTAGGTATAGAGAGAATTTTAGTTTTCTGAACATTTAGTACAGTTTTCTTTAGCAATTCATTTGCTTTTTGTAGTAGTCGTCTTGAAAACAGTAGAGTTTTTGTACCTGTGAGTATATTCTTGATAGTTTTAGTGAAAAAATTAGACACTTGGGTATTGGACTTGCATTTGTTGATCTCTTTGTCATTGGAAGTGTTTTCAAATTGTTGACGTAGATGTAGGAGTAATCAGGCAAGTGTACATATGGGTAGGACAGTCACGGGGGTATTTGTTTTTGAGGTAGTATAGTTTTGGCTGGGATGGAAGACTCACTGAACTGGCTGCAATTTTTATTTTGTCAAGTTGTTGACGTTCGATGCAGGGTCATCGGTCAGAAACCTCTGTGTCTGCAGTAATTTGGATTCATCCAACCCTCTTTATCTTGCCATTTTGTGGGATGTGTGAGGCACTAGGGTAATGATGTCTTTGTATAGTATTGGTTGGGGTATAGATAAGAGCTTTCGGTGCTTTCCTCATTTATCATTAAAGGCGTGTGGTATGGAAATGTGAATTAACATTATAGGGCGTAGTTGTTTTGGTAACAAAACTATGGAAAATTTGTCCTGTAACGTTCTATACACCACTGGTGTTGCATACTTGTTTCTGTTGGTCCTAGTTCTTTCGGAGTTCTCTCCTATATTCGGTGATGCATAGATGTGAATTTCTATTATGTGGGGAAATATAGCAACTCATCCAGCATGAAAGTAGTTGTTTTATGTCTGAATGCACCTCACACTGAGATTGGGAAGAATCTTTGAAAAGGTTCTATGGCTGTCCTTATACATGCAATGTTTCCGTAGTTGCTTTTCATCTATTCTTAACCCTACTGTAAATTTGTTCTCCTTATTTGACACTGGCACACTGACATTTTGTTAAAAGGGTTAGTTTTCAGACTTATTCTCACATTCTTCAAATCGGAGGTCCATTCTGAATTTTCTTTGGAAAAAAATTCAGATGGATTCAATATAGTGTTTGTTGCTTTTTACTCCGTATTTATTTTATTTTTAATGGTCGAATGGCAAGGTCTATCCTTTCTGCTGGTCTGTTAGGTAATCTATTACACTATTTTGCTATCAGATGGACATGTTCTAACTGTGATTGATCTACATCTTTCCTGCACCAATTGCAAGTTTTTATATACTACTTGTGGAAGAACGTTTTGTCTAATGGGAGTTCCGATTTATGACTTTGTTTTAAAAAAAAAACATTTTCTGTTGAATTAAACAGACTTTTTTTTTGACTATAGCAAGTATTATCAGCTTCTCTAAATAAGCTTGACTTAAAATGACATATCTTGGAATTCGGAAATGGTAAGTGCCATAAAGAAATCTCTGTGAGTCACCGTATTATAGCAAGTATTATCAGCTTATCAGTTTCCTCAACTTACTGATCTTTATGTGTTGCTCCAGAACCCAAGGATTCCTGGCACTTTTTACTGGTGATACTGGTGAGATTCGGGCTGAAGTAAGGGAACAAATTGACACAAAGGTAGCTGAATGGAGAGAGGAAGGGAAAGCCGAGATTGTCCCGGGCGTCCTTTTTATTGATGAGGTGCACATGTTGGACGTTGAGTGCTTTTCCTTCTTAAACCGTGCTTTGGAGAATGACATGGCCCCAATTTTAGTAGTTGCGACAAACAGGGGACATACAACAATCAGAGGGACCAATTACAAATCCCCACATGGCATCCCCATCGACTTGCTTGATCGTTTGCTCATCATTGCCACACAACCGTACTCTGAGGATGAGATTCGCAAGATCTTGGACATAAGATGCGAGGAGGAGGATGTGGACATGAGTGAAGAGGCTAGAGTCTTGTTGACCAAAATTGCAGTTGAAACCTCACTAAGGTATGCCATTCACTTGATAAACGCTTCGGCTTTGGCTTGCCAAAAACGAAAGGGAAAGACGGTGGAGATGGAGGACGTCAGCAGAGTATATGGGTTGTTTTTGGATGTGAAGAGGTCTACCCAGTACTTGATGGAATATCAGCATCAGTACATGTTCAGTGACCTTCCTAGTAAGGATGCGAGCGAAGATGCCCCTGCCGATATGGTCTATTAATGTAGGTATGCCATTACACTTGTAACCTCTGAACTGAAAACTTGGCAGTGTTTGCACTTTTAAGTTATTTTATTTATGGTATGTTTATTGTCGATGATGTGTCTGAATTTCATTTTGTGCTTTATTTGAACCACCTGAGTTCTGAGTTAAAAGGGGCCAATGCCAATGATCGATCCCTCCAATTTTGATGATCAATTTGGTTAGGGTATTACATTTTGTAAGGTGACCCACGTTCTGTAAGTTGGAGTTTAGCTATGAAACTTGCATGTCTTGCAACAAGGTGCAGCAAGGGGTTATGGTACACAGAGTATGAGGTAAGACAAATGCCTCCGCTAGGGCTTGTGAATTGTGATCGGCCTTCCTCGCTTGAGCCTGGAAGGTTTCATCCACAAGGCGAGCTCAATAGCTCATTGTCTAGCTAGAAAAAAAAAAATGTAAAATTATACTCGATGATACTCCGTATGTTAATTTAACTTATTAATGTATTTATTTACATTATTATATTTTGGATTAGGAATTTGGGATCATTGGTCTAACCTCCCGATTCGAAGTGTTTGGGAATTAATTAGCCTAGTAGGTTATTAGCTTATTTGACTTGAAACTTACAGGGAGGTCCATTGTCTACGGCCTGTTACTTAATTAATCAGCTTGAAATTGAACATTCTTGGCAATTAAATTGGACATTACAACTAAAAATTATGTGTTGAACTTTATACTTGATCTACTATCCTTTTTTATAAGAGGGGAGATATTGTTTCACTAATTAAGGTTACGAATTTAAACATAATTATTACATTTAACATAGCGGAACACAAGTGTGAACTCCATCCTCATTTCCACAACAGTGTTTGACGTCTGTGCATATCTACTCGCGAACACCTTAGAACGTGTTAATCTTGTATCACTGTAGCTCTTAAGTTGCAAGAAGATACAATTGACAATGAGTTTCTTAATCCGATTATCCCATCTAGCCTCTGATCCTATAAATGAACATCGATAATAATTTAACCAAATCAAATCCTCACGAAAGTTAAAACTTTCGAGGCACTCTTCCTCACAATTTTTGAGGTTTTAAAACAAGGACTCGATTTAAAGAGAAAGTGCACTAATTATATTCCGTAATAATATTGATTGATGAATTTGGAGTTTAAATTAGGGTCTTATAGAAAGAATTTTGGGGAAGGTATTTTTGCACGTGATAGTGTTTGTTCTTATACTTTAAACCATCAGAATCAGATCTACTAATTTTATCTACACAAATTATTGAAGAGTACAATACAATCCTGGAAAAAAAAATCCAAAGCAAAAAGAACACATCCATGATCCATTCAACAATGATCAACCTTAATTGTGTATATAATCCTACCAATTAAGGTATCAATAATTAAAAGTGCGAAAAACCTCTTAAAAATTTTGTTGGTCTTGGTTAAGACCGTTTTAACTTAAGACCTCTTACTACCTCATCTTGTTTCCGGCTCTATTTTTAATCGAGAGCCATCTTAAGTTAAAACGGTCCTAAACCAGAAAATAATGCCAAAATTTTACTCACTTCCCAATAAGAACTCTCAGTTTCATTCATGGTTAATGTTCACCAACTCAGATTTCTGATAATAGCCTACTTGGGTCTCAATTCATTCAAATGAACATCTGTATACATCAATATCATTCTGTGGTCCAAAGTTAGCTCAGCACTCCAATATATCTAAGTTTAATTCCAAATTGCCGCCTTAACTAACGGGTATTTGGCCCAATACTCACACCATCGAATAAATTGCCTATTAAGGGACATGAGTGTAGAATTGTAGATGTGAAATTCTTGCGTCGTTTCGGAGGATGTCTTCCCTACATATAAAGGAGGAGCATCAACATGAAAATTAAATATTAAACAAATTCTCCTTTGGGTGTAGGGAAGACGTCCTCCGAGAGGACGCAATAATTTCTCATTGTAGATAGAGGAGTAAGAGTGTGCAACTACATCCCCCTACTACTAAGGGAATAAGGAATTATCAAAGTGTTCCCGCCTAAAAACACTTCATCAATTTTGATATAATGTCTTATACTTTCCTATTTTGATATAATGCATATTTATATAATGCCTATTTAAGATTTGTCTCAAGGATTCTCGTGATAAAAATTTCGTTCTTTGTAGGATAAATAGTAGCTAAAACATCTCCCTTTACTAAGAGAATAAGTTTTTTCCTCAAAATACTTCTATCTAAATAAAAAAAAGTACACCTTTCTTTTTCAACTTTTATTTTTTCATTAGAGTATAATCTTATAATTAAACTTTAATTTTATAATTAAATTCGAAATTATGATTTTTTCATCAAAATACCATAAAATTGATGTTAAACTATAAACTATAATTAAGTTGGTAAATTTGTCATTAAATGCAATAATTATAACTTAAAGAATAACTTGACACAAACTTACCATTAAATTTGTGACAAAAAATTCATTAAGATAATTGGAGAAAATTTATAAAATGAAATCCTTAATTTTATGGTAAATTTCATAAAAATACGCCTTTCATAACTTTAGTTTCCATTATAAATAACACCCTAAAAATATATATTCTATATATATACTGCGCAATTGTACGAGATCTATACTAGTTAATAATAAATGAATAGTTTGTTTTTAACGAGTCATAGGAGGATAGGTGAGACGGTAGAAATTAAACGAGTGTTTTATTCAAGTATAAAATATAAAATAAGTAATTAATCTCCGACTGTTTTTTTTCTTAACTTTTAGAGCTTAACTTTTCTGAACTTAACTTTTCCAAAGTGAACTTTATTTTTCTTAACTTATCTAAATTGAACTTAATGGCTCAACTGAACTTATATTGTGTGTTTGACCTAACTTTTCAATGTGTTTTTTTTGCCTTAAAAGCACTTTTTGGCCAAATACACCATATAGTTAAAAGTTAAAAATAATTTTTCTCAAAAACTCAAATATCATGTTTTTGTCCATAAAAGCAGAAGCAACAATTTGGTGTTTCTGATTCTTGAAAACGACTTTTACAAAATTAAGCTTTAGAAACAAAAACTCATTTTTAACAATCTAGGTCAAACATTTAATTTTGCTGAATTTTTCTGAACTTAATTTAACGAATTTTTAGGAGCTAAACTTAATTTTTCTGAACTTAACTTAATTTTGCTGAATTTAACCTAAAGATAGTGACTTTAAATCCAAAAGAACAGAGTATTAATAGTCATAGAACGCAAATTCTTATTTCAAATATAGCATTTTACGATAAAATGTTACTCCCTCATAGTCTAATTGTTGGTTCCTCTTTCCTTTTATACTAGTCGGGTGTTGGTTCCCCTTTCATTTTTTTGGTAAGTTTTGTGTAGTCCAGATTCAATTCCATGTAGGAAAGAGTGTTTTGGGTGATCTAAATTCATTTTCTTAATTTCAGTACCCAAAAGAAAAGGAACCAACAATCAAACTAAAAGGGAGTATTGTTTTCTGATAAAAATTACCATCATTTTCAAAGTAAAAAGTAGTAACAAATTTAGTTATAAAATTTTGTCACTAATAATTACATTCTATTAAAAAGAGTAATAGTGATTTCTAAAATAAATTGTTTGAACCAAGTCTTAACTAGTACAATAAGTCTTGTTTGTGACGGGTCACCATTTGTGACGGATATTTTGTGAGATAAAATGGATACAAAATGAGTTAGTGGAAAAAGGGGACCACATAAATAGTGTTGCAGAGAGAGAAAAAGTGGTTACTTTGTGAGATAAAATGGTATCCGTCTTATCCTTGTGACGGATATGTCATGTCTTCAAGGAGAATTTGTGTAACTAGTAATAGGAATATTGTACTCCATAGATAAGACTTAAGAGTATGACGTACACTTGTAGTCTTGTATGCCTAACCGTTTGACAACAATTGTATATAAAGTTTACATTTGTAGATTGCAAACTTGTATAAATAACACTTGTGCATTGCATAATTTGCATTGTGTTGCTTTGTGACACTTGTAGATGCTAACATAAAAATTAAAA
>JAGPOY010004300.1:0-12082 GCA_018983105.1 Silene uniflora | reverse complement strand
CGGCTATAATCCAGCTTATATCTGCAAAATAGCAATACAAACACAAAGTAGCCTATTCGGGGCATAAAGCGATATAAAACCACTTAAAATCACAGAAATACGTGCCAAAAGGGACTGTAAAAGTCTATACAATATGCACGTATCAGGCGGTACACTTGAGCGGGTACGACCTGCAATTCGAACCCCGTACAGCTATCAAATCACAAGTTCTAGCAGATTTCGTGTCTGAATTCAGCCCAGGCATACAGGGTGGGGCAGAAAAAGCAATCCTGACACTATAAAGCAGCAGTACAACTGAGGCATGGGTCCTAAATGTGGATGGTGCATCTAATGCACGAGGTGCAGGGGTAGGACTAGTGTTAAGGTCTCCAGACGGTGATCTTATAGTTCAAGCAGTGCGGTGTGAGTTCAAAGCAACCAACAATGAGGCAGAGTATGAAGCATTGGTGTTGGCACTCAGAATGGCCTTGGAATTAAAAGTCGAGGACATTCAGTGTATAGCGATTCCCAGCTGATAGTAAATCACGTAAATGATTCCTACATGGCCAAAGACTCCAAGATAATAGCTTATCTGGCGGTGGGAAAAGAGCTCACCCTACAGTTCAGGACATTCGCCATAACGCAGGTTCCCAGAGAACAGAATATGGAGACAGACGCATTGGCCACCTTGGGATCAACCTTTAAGCCGACAGAGCTATCAAACATACCTATTGTCCACATCCTGGAACCAGCCATTAGCAAAGAAAATATGGCTGATCCCGTGAAGGCAGAACAGGTTAATGGGTCAGGTATACCAGTGTGCAGTACCATGGAGCCCACAGTAGAGGGCGACTGGCGCCAGCCCTACATTGACTGGTTGAAGGAGGATATATTACAAGGAAGTAAGAAGGATATGAGGAGTTTCAGGATGAAGGCATCTAGGTTCATATTAATCGATGATATACTGTTTAGGAAGTCCCTGGCAGGACCATATCTCAGATGTTTGAACAAGGAGGAAGCACAGACTGTTCTGCATGCCATCCACTCTGGCGATTATGGAAACCATGCAGGGGGTCACCAAAGCGGCGGATGACGTTTCTCTTGATGAAAGAGATCACATGTCTCTCCTGTATCTCAGGGAAGGCCTCTGCTTCGATCCACTTGGAGAAATAATCAGTCATTGCTAGCATGTATGTCAGGTTTCCTGGTGCCCGTGTTAGTGGACCCACAATATCCATGCCCCACATCATGAATGGCCATGGTGAGATAATGGGGTGCATTAATTCTGCTGGCTGATGTATGACGGGTGCAGATCTCTGACATGAATCACACTTCTTTACGTACTTTACAGCATCTTCACGCATAGTTGGCCAGAAGTAGCCTTGTCGTAGAGCTTTGTTTGATAGACTCCCGCCCTCAACAATCTTCTCCTTCAGAGCAGCATTCTCCTCTGTCAACCTCCTGTTCTGAGCATTCAAAGCAGCACCCTCGGTCCTGGCTCTTTTGACTACCCTCCATAAATGAAGAGCATGATGCAGTGCCTGCCAGGTACACACAAATATTAGACATGTAGTTCCTTATGACAGGGATGCAGGATGAAAAATAAAGCAACGCAGAAAAGAATACGTACTGTAAAGGACTGCACACATCCCATGGCGATGGAGTCCTCCAGATGTAGTTCATCAAGGTTCCTGCAGAAAACCGGCAGCAGAAATTGTTCCAGTTGAGGCCAGTACGGCGTATGGTCAGTGTCCCGAAACGACATTGGGACACAGATGCCATATTCCTGCTCTCCTTCTGTAGCAGCCCCTGGTTCGACTCGAGCCAAATGAGTCACCTCAGCAGCTTGAGGCACAGGACGAGGAGTAGCCCTGGTTCCCACTCTTGGGGTAACCTGGGGGCACAGGAGATTCCACTGCCATCCTCTTGGAGGCAGGAGCAGAAGATGAAGAGCTTCTAGCAGCCCTCTTCCTGGCACTTTCAACTAAGGAGTGCAGGACATTGAAGGGAGTACATCCTATGATCAGAAATTTTAGAGGCACATCAGATTACACGCAAAAGGGATCACCAGATATCAGGATATGGCTAATCATCCAGAAAATTACCTGAAGCCATTGACTTAGCAGGGGAAGGTGCAGAGACAGCAGTCAAAGGAGCAAAACCAGCGAGTAGATCTGGGAACTTCCTCTTATCAGCAGGAATGGAGAACAGCTTGCGAGAGACTCCTCCTCAGACTCAGATCCGAACAGCGGGATGGGCTCTGCATGCAAGGAGATGGTAAGCTTGTAAGCAAGACAAAATACATGCAAAATACAAGACAAAGAAGGCGTACTTGTTCGGCTAACCCAATCCTCAAAAATATAATCAATAGAGGAGTCAAGACAGTCGGTCTTCAGATAGAAGAACTTCTGATACCAGTCATCATTTTTTGACCGAGATGGCATAGTCAGGAAGTTATCATAGTCGTCCCTGAGACGAAGGGTGTACTGACCCTTCCCCACAGAGCGACAGGAGAACCGCCATGCTAGATCCTCGAGGCTAATGTCAGCCCCCAAGACTTTATTCAGAGCGAGAGAGGAGAGCAGGATGCTCCAAGCATAAGGGTTTATTTGAGCAACCGCAAAACGGTTGGAGTGGAGAAAATCTTGAATCAAAATGGGAAAAGGAAATTTTAAGCCAATAGTAAAAGGGTAGAGGTATAAACAGATCCATCCCCGGCGAAGGAAGTCAGCTTTTTGCCCCGGCCGAGGAATATGAATCTCGACCCTATCACCAAGGCCCAGCAATTCTTTAATCAACGAAACGTCGGCGGCGGTAAGGATGGAATCGCAGTCATTAGGGTGTTTTAAGATACCCTGCGAAGGGAAATCTTTGTCGGGCTCAAGATTGATCGGAGACGAAGAAGAAGAAGCGGAATGGCGCAAGTTTCTTCTCGCCATTTTTGTCGAGAAAGAGTAAGATTGGAGAAGGAAGGAAAAAGATCGATTACCTAGAAAGATGAGAATGGCGGATGAAGATGAAGGAAGAGAGAAGAGGGAGAGTTTGAAATGATTTGAAATGAGTAGAAGAAAAGGAGGCGGTGAAAGTTAATGGGGGAGTAATGATGAGTTGGTTGGGGTAATATATGGGGAAGAACAAAATTTAATTAGAAGACCTAATAATTTCCCGCTCAACTACAAGAAGATGTGTTACGCAAGAAATTTGGGGCAAACTGTTTGGGTAAAAATCACGCTACTTCCCAAAGACACCAGAAGCAGCCTGGCACCAGGTGAACTCGTACAACAGACCAAGTCTGGTGTCTCCTACTCCAGACGAGTCAGGAAGCAGGCTAATATGTTAAGGGATAAAACGATTCTAGAACTTGGAGATTATGGAATAAAGATATTGGTAATACTGGGTCCGTGAAATAAGGAAAGCAATAAACATGGAAAATACAAATAAGGAAAGCGCGGAATAGGAAAGAAATCTAAGGGCAACTATACCAAAAACTGAAGAAGTAAATATTCAGCCGTTGCCACTTATGGTAGGACGTGGAGATGAAGAAAGGAAACCCTAGATGTGAAGCTCTACTATAAAAGCAAGGGAAGCAACACTATCAAAGGCATTCAAATTCAAGAAAAAGAACACGCACCAACATACACACATACGTTATATTGTAAACCTAATTCTCGAGCCTCAAGCATTAACATTGTAATCGTGCCCTAAAAGATCATAGTGAAACTCCTTGGAGGGATACCGTCTCCCTCCCGCGGTTGTTCCCACATTGGGTTTTCCGCGTCACCAAAACCTCGTGTCTTACTCTTTATTTCGTCTCTTATTTACTCTTTAGCGCTCATCTTGCCACATTCAGACTATTACGAATCATACATTGAAAAACGATATCAAATATAGCAGAATTAACCTACCTTGACCCCCCCATTAAGTAAACGGTAGAAAAATACCAAAACAACTTCCACCCTACATCAAAAGATCAAGATCCCTATAGATGGCAAGGTAGTAACAATCACTTCGTCTCCTATCAAGGCCATAATAGAAAATATGTCAAGCAATAAAGTGGTGACGGATCCTGTGCACGAACTTGGAGGTTTCCAGATCATAAACTTGATAGAGTGTAGATACCTCATTTCTACACCTTCCGCCAACCACCCAGTGATGATTGGGCCGCATGTTTGATTACGCGGAACGGTTTACGACAGTCTATAAGTTCGTCGATAAAGTGATAGCTCAAACACTTGAGCCAACCCCTTGTGCGTCATCTATGCACCGATACGGTCTTTTTGACAGTAATTAGAGTTCATTTGGAGTCCGGGTCAAAAACCCTTCATTTTCTAAAAACCGTTTAAAATGCCGAGTCGGAATGTTACAGAATGTCCTAGAATACTCTAGATATTTATTCCAAATCCAAAACCATATCTTTTAGTAATATTTACCGAGTCGGAATCTACTCTAATTCCTAAATCAAACGCGGAAATCTTTCTTGAGAGGAGGAAACCGCTAGAGAAAAGACGCAGCATCTGCTGCGCCTCTTCCAAGAGTCGCAGTGGCTGCTGCGCCCCTTCTCCAGGCCTGTTTTCGCAATTTCCAGAATATTCTCGAGATTTATTTCTAAATCCGTGTCATTCAAAAACTCTTTACATACTTTAGTATAAATAGAGGCCTCTGGCCTTCAAATTTGGTACGCGAGTGTCCGCCCTTCTCTTCTCCCTTTGCATTCTAAGTCCTTGTTCTTACTAACGACGCCTACATGCTTGATCAATCGACCACGTAAGCTCGGATCCTTCTGAGTACCAGTCACGTTGCATTAGACCGACCAATTTGACCAACTCCACGTTAATCAACCTAACTAATCTGGTAAATCCTCTTACGAGGGCACTTTCCACGCATATTCGAGTCGAGCAATCACTAAGCGACAACTTAGTCAAAACTCGTTTCGTCAAATATGTAAGTCTGAGGGTGTAAATCCCACTTTACTTTTTGTATTTATTTTATTGAATCATTATTGTAAAATCCATGTCAAAAGTATGTTCAAAATCAACTTTTAATAAAACCTTTTAACTTATTTTTACGAAGTAGCACTGGAACGACGAGGGGAAGAAACGCAGCAGTAGCTGCATGCGCCTCTTGGAAGGATCACAGCATTTGCTCCTGCTCTTCTTCTTCTTCCTTTGCTCCTGCTCTTCTTCTTCTTCCTCTGTCCTCTGTTGTTTCGTCCTCTTTTTATTTCTTTTCTTTCTTTCGTCTTTTCTCAAACTTTTTCATCATATTAACATATAAATCATATTTTCACAAATCCTTTCAATTTACAAACATTAATTCGTCTTGAATCCCGAACAATTCATGTTTGCGGGTTTTTGTCGTTTTAATTCAACTCGGTTCCAGAGGTTCAATTCGCCAATATTGAGGCTGTGAGATCCGTATTTGGTACATATTGAAGGTTTTCATCCGTTTAAATCTCCTTATTTCAACACCAAGTTTCGAGTTCCACAAAACCCTACATCTATGTATTTTCGTTTTGTAAACCTTGTTTGTTCATGTTTCTTTTCGTTTATGACGATATTAGGATGCATGTAACTTGTAAATCACTTCCACATGAGTCGTAGGTCAATAATCAATCCCTAAATTAACCAATGAATGCTTACAAACCGTGATTCTGACTTCACAGACAGAACCCAGCTCAAGAAGAGACGCAATAGGTGTTGCGCCTCTTCCAGAGGACGCAACAGATGTTGCGCCTGTTCCAGGGCTGGCTTCTGCTTTTGACCTCGTTTCGTCTTGACGTAGGATCCTAATTACGGCTTTAATCGACTAATATTCTTATTATCACCTCTAATATGATCCCTATTTTTCATATTTTTAATTTTCTAAATTCTTTTCTCTTCTAAAACCCGTCTCGAACCGTATTTTTGACATGGATTATTAAAGAGTTGTAATTATTTTAATTTTATTTATTGTATGTAATTATTGTATCATTATTTATTATTTGTTTGCTTGTTTATTCACATGTAAATGAATCTAACTCCCCACTTTGACCTAATTGGATGCTAAATCACGTGTTCACCGACTAGTTAATTCTGACATGCTAAGATTAATCTATTATTTGTTGCATTGCATGCATTACAATCGACAACATATCAATTATAGACGATCTTCCCTAATCATTAGTAGAGGCCGCTATCGAGGTGGGCGGGATTAGGTGTTCGATTAAAGAGCTGCCTAATACGTAGCCTTACCCCTTACTCCAGTAATCTCTGGACATCCGTATCCATTGGCATCTCGAGAGTCATTGTAGACATAGAATGCTAAGGGTAACGAGTTCTTAGTGTCTATGTCATTACTTTGTGTCTTGACATGGCATAGAGTATTCAAACGGTTCCAATTTCCTATAAAAATTGGTGGCGACTCCACAAATGCAGGCTTATTCAACTTTTCACCTGTTTCAATGGCTCACAAATCGGCAACTGTCCATGACGTGCTTTGGCAAACCAAAGTTCCATGGATCACCGCCTTAAAGCCCTTTGAAAGCACGGGTGCGCGCGGCGCGGGTGGCATGGTCTATAGTTTGGCGACTCCTTTGGGGATGATACACTAACGTGTTACCCAGGGTGAAACTTCAACAAGGTTAGGGAATAGTTTATACGAGACAGTTGTCGGTTCTCATTACTTGACCTTCCTAGGTCGTTTTTCATGGCCTTCCTAGGCTATAACCAACCCCATTCGACCAATCGTCCCGTCCGGACGGTCCAGATTCTTATATGGGCCTATTGATAGATAGCGATTGACGTCAACCATACTGTGATACTTACTCCTGTTTGTATCAAGAGCATTCACTACTCGAGGGAATGGACAAGGAACCGACCTTACTCATGTTTGGCACGGACCTCTCCACAGACCAGGGTTTGAGTGTTTGGTATGACAACCCACCCTTTTATGCCAAAACCCTTTAAATGCACTCAGCATACCGTTATAATGCCTGTATATACGCATGTTTCACATTTGTTATCACCATTTGTAAACGAAACCATGATGAAATTTTCAAAATCAAAAACCTTTTCAAAATGTAAATAGAATCTCAAAAATGGCCTACAATAGCGCAAAACAAAGCTGAAACTCTATCCAAACTTCGAGTCAAAATCGGGTTTTTTCAACCCATTTCAAAAGTACACTTCGAGTCAGCACTCCTACAACTACAATACAGTTGTCTAGGACAAATTTTCAAAGGGTTCATTTTCAAACCTCACACTTGACACGATGGCATCACGCCCATTTTCACAAAGTCGAGTCTGTCTTTTCGAGTAAGTGTGCGAAAATGGTCGAACGTGTTTTGATTCATCGTCGGTTCTTATCTTAGTTCAAGATGGTGGGAACTAGCCAAGGAAGCGTCAATGGTCACCCTGAAGATGGTAATAATTAAATCCTAGCTGCACTCCTTTGTCTCCAGATGAGCCAAGATGAGGCTCATGCTCGCCTCCGAACAATTGAAGGCCGTATCGTCGCGGTAGAAGCCAGGCTTCCTCCTGCAGACGATCCTAACCCCAACAACCCTCCTCTCTTCGACCAACCAGAGATGGATCCTCCACCAGTTTTTACTGATGCTGAAAAACGCCTCCAATACTTGGAGGAGCAACTCATGTATCTCAAAGGAGATGACATCTACTGGGAAAACAGTCGCAAAAGTATTAAGCCGTGAACTCTCGACTCCCAACCAACTTCAACACGACTGACATCCCCGAGTTTAAGGGGCATGAAAACCCTTTGAACCATATCCGAGCATTCAAGGATTACATGTCTATCTAAGGCATCAAACCCGAGATGTTCTTAAGAATCTTTCCTTCATCTCTCGACACCATACCCAAGCAATGGTTTTATTCTCTAAACCACAAGAAAATTGCTACATGGGATGATGCTGCGATTGAGTTCACCAAGCAATACGCAGATAATGCTGAAATTCAAGTCAACATGCGTACTTTAGAGGTTCTTACCCAAAATTAGAAAGAAGGTTTCACCGAATTCCTAAGTAGGTGGAGGAAGACTAGCACACAACTTGTCGAACGTCCAGATGAAGCTACTTTGGTCGAAAAGTTTGTGGACAATCTAAAGCTTATTTATGCTCACTACCTAAGATACCAAAATATCAAGTCTTTCAAAGACTTAACGACATTGGGTATCAAGATTGAAGATGACATCCGCAAGGGAGTCCTGTCCAAAACAGTGGGTCGTGGATATCAAGGCACTACAAGTCGTTCTTACGGCTCTACAAGCAAGACTGACGAGGTCAACCTCGTGGAATCGGCTGCTAAAAAGAACACCCCGCAAAGGAAATTCACCAACATTGGTGATACGTACTCTAATGCATTGAAAAGACTGTCAAAACAAGGTAAAATCCAACCCATAGGACCTACACCTGACCCAGAAAAGAAGTCTAGGTTCTGGGATGGAAATGCCTATTGCGAGTACCATAGGGACAAGGGACATGATACGGAGAATTGCTACAAATTGAAACATTCTCTTCAAGATATGATTGAAGATGGGCGTTTACCCATACATCCTGGTGGTAAGCCCAATAACAATTAGAATCCTCTTGGAGTTCTGATGATCACAGATGATGAGTTCCCCTTGGACTGTTCGCACCTCATTTCCCCGACTGAAGATGAGTTCAATGTGCTAGAAGATGAGGAAAGTTATATTACTATCAACCCCGCTCTCGATGACTTCATCAGTTGGGCAAAAGGCGTAAGTAGGTAGATGGCAGAATTAGAGGCTACAATGGCATCCATACGCGGTCCTAACGCTAGGCCTAGAGGAGATTTGCCAGCAACTACCACTTTGACTCAAGAGTCAACAATGCAGGAGGTTATTACGGTAACAGACAACTTGGTAGAACAAATAATAAACCTAGAAGCTGAAATATTGAATCTGAAAAGACTTAATACGATCAATGGGGTCCGGGCGGATGATGATAATGAAGTTTACCTCAAAGAACATCCGTTAGTCAAAGCTTGTGAGGACCTAGATGTGGACCACCTTACTCGTTGAGGACGCCCATATCAAAATGTCACTCAAGGGCAAACGAGTAGTCAGGTCGCCAACAATTCAGCTACAAATACAAACGGCGTCACACCAAATGATGGCGAAGAGACAGTCGTTGATCACCTACTAAAGCAACTACAGAAGACAAAGGCTGATCTTTCACTCTAGTAATTTGTTGCTAGCTCATTTCCTCATCGCCTAGCTTTACTGCAAGCTTTGGCTAAACTGAATATAGCACATGACTCTAGACCCGATGATGTCGTCAATCTAGTCCTCCAGGACTCATTTAGGCTAAGTAACCCGGTTACTTTCTCAGATGAAGACTTGCCGCCTTTTGGCGTCACCCATAATCTTGCTTTATACATCACGGTCTCGTGCCTAAAGACTTTGGTAGATGACAACTCCACAGTCAACGTCATACCACTAAAGACATCATATAAACAGGGTATGAAGGAATCAGATTGGACTCCCACTAATCAAGGTGTCCGAGCATATGATGGGACACAACGTAAAGTAGTCGGACTCGTCAACCTCACTGTGGCCACTGGGCCGATTGAGCGAAATGTCAATTTTCAGATAGTTGACATCGAGACATCTTTCAATATACTCGTAGGAAGACCGTGGATTCATGCTTCCAAAGCAGTGACCTCCACCCTTCATCAAAAGATCAAGATTCCTATAGACGGCAAGGTAGTGACGATCACTTGATCTCTTATCAAAGCTGTAATAGAAAAGATGTCAAGCAACCAAGTAGCAGCAGATCCCGTATACGAACTCGGGGGCTTCCAGATCATAAACATGATAGAGAGCGAACTGGCTCCCTTATTTTGCAATCCATACTCCAACATCGTGGTCAACCACATACTCAAGTCCCAGGGATACTTCCCAGGAATGCCGATAAATCCTATCCGAGAAAATACCTTTCCACCCTTTAAGGAAGGCGATTCTGATAAGATACCACTAGGATTGGGGTATAGGCGTACCAAGGCTGAAGCCTTCGAGATGCTCGCTCAAGTTTAGAACCGCAAAGAAAAAGGAGTCCAAATGCGACCCTACTACCCTACGCTAAATTGGTACTTTGTTAAGGAAGGAAGCCATGAATCTTTTCATGGGTTTCTCGAACCTTGGATATTCGAGGGTAATAAGCTAGTTGGAATCGTGGTCTTCCACGATTGCTACTTCATTCCCCAAGAAACGGTTTCTCCTGTCAAAACTCGTCTGACACCTTGTCTCGACAAACAGGCTGTTAGCCTCTTGTTCGGGGAGGATCGGTTCGTCACATCGGTACAAGATAATATTATTACCATGATACTGCAAGATGACCATTTCAACCCAGCCGCACTGATTACGGATGCAAACTCAGCAAGTCAGCAGAAAGGATGGAGAAAGTCGATCAAATGGACTAACCATCAAGGGAAGCTCTTCAAAGTCACTACTGGCGAGGGAGAGATGTTCAACGGAGAACCCGAAGATGATGAATTCGAGATAGATTCGAAATCAGAGCCAGGGTCGAAGTCTAAGTCTCGAGAAGTCATTAAGGAGTCATCCCCTGTCGTCACTCCCCATCCCTTTGTTTCTCGTAGCATAGTATCAGCTAGTAATAGTAGCTTGGGGAATGTCCTAGCAACTGTCCCTTTACCGCCACTGACTGCTGCGCAGATGGCTTCTTTGTTTCAGCTATTTTCAAACATTAATATGAATAAATCTGATTCCGCTTACTCCTTGTGTTATTCTGAATGCAATTCTATTTACGATGATGATGAGGATAACCCTGACCCAGACAATGTTGAATTACCTCCCTATATAATCAAAGAAATACTAGAAGAGGGGTAAGGGGCACAAGTAATAGAGAACACTGAACTTATTAATGTAGGGCCAGACCTAGAACCTCAAGAACTTAGGATATGGACGACCCTAGACCCAATTGAAAGAGCTAATTTTATCGACATCCTACACGAGTTCAAAGACGTCTTCGTTTAGTCTTACAAAGATATGCCCGGGATCGACAGGGATATCGCAGAGCATCGCATTCCAATCAAGACACGTTTCAAACCCGTAAAGCAAAAGCTACGTCGAATGAGGACAGAATGGGTCTCAAGATAAAAGAAGAAGTCGATAAAAAATTCAAAGCTGGATTCATCAAAGTTTTCGAGTACTCAGACTGGGTGGCTAATATAGTCCCCGTACCCAAAAAGGAAGGGCGAATCCGGGTTTGTGTTGATTTCAGGGAATTAAACAAAGCAAGTCCCAAGGACGACTTCCCTCTACCTCACATCGACATATTGGTAGATAACACAGCAGACCACGCTGTTATCCTTCATTGACGGGTATGCAGGGTATATGGTGGGACGATTGTCGTCGTATCACTCACACAAACACATTTATATTCTCCAACAAACTAACTTGATAGTGATTAAGTCGGGGTCGGTCCACGGGACGGGTAACTAGTATTAGCAATCTATTCGTCTTAGGTTATGCAAAGTAAAACTCTAAAGGGGTAACAATTATGTTGGAGATAAAGTCTATAATCTAAAGCAAAGTAAACAAGCCAGTAGAGTATGGATGTAATCAAGTAAAGAGAAATACTAGGGTGGCATGGGATCATAGGGGATAATCATGGGTAGAACACATGCATTTACGAATTGGGTAGATTGATTGAGGTCATAACGAAATAGGGTCGAGGCTTTCGATCTTACAAACCTTAGGTCGGAAAGGGTTAATTATTACCCGTACACCCTATCCTCCCTACTAGAATTAAACACGGTCTAACCCTCAATCGAGGCTTTCGATCTTACGACAAGGGTTGAATAGTAGTCTTGCGATCCTTGAGGCATTACGATCTTACAAGGTTCACATGGACTAAAGAGAATCAATGCTAGTTTTGTCTTTCAAGCATTTCATCAAACATAAAGCATGCATAAGACTAGATAACATCACAACAAGTTTAATCAATCAATTAACCCTCAACATTAGCATATGTTCATCCCCATAATCATTCCCCTAATTACCCATTTACCCTAGTTGGGTAACTACTCACTAATCATGGTAAAATTGCAAGTAAGAGGTAAAGAGTAAC
>JAGPOY010004299.1:0-12082 GCA_018983105.1 Silene uniflora | reverse complement strand
TGGTGGGGTGGGTCAAGGCTGGGGTAAAGGCTGTGATGGTGGAGAGGTGGTAGTGGTATGGATAGTGGATGGAGGATATAATGACTCATTAATGGGGGATATGGCAACAATGCCAGAAGAGAGTACGTGGATGGGTGGCCCAGGTGGGGGGTATTTTTGTCTATACATGTGCAATTATATGCTCAAGTAAGGAAAGAGGTTAGAAAAACTGTCTACGCTCAACAAGGAATAGGAAAGATTAAATGGACTAAGTGGGACTCAATGTTAAGTTTTTCTGGGGGTTTAAGGCCCAAAGATTGACAAAAATCTGCAACATCTTAAGAAAAATCTAGGCGCATCATCCCGATCAAGTATTACCGCAGAGTACCAGCAAAGCATAGTGACTTAGGTTAAGTTTTAAGTATCCCATGATCATTACAATTCTTTAATATTCTTGAAAGCACTTTGTAGCTATAATAGAGATAAGGTAATGAATGTTTGCGTTGCCTCATATTTTTTTTTTCCCTGAATGGAAACCATGAGTACTCCCATTAAACAGCCCTGAAAAGAAAGCTTGTTATACAAGGGGATCAAAAGGAAGTGATGTTAATCCTGAAAATTTTAAGCATGTGTAGCACTCCTTGAAACTCTTACGTGGTGCTTCGTGTGATTTTTAACTGGATGGATGTTAGAGGTGGCAATCGGGTCACTGAGGCCGGGTCAAGTGGGTTGGGTCATATTGGGTCAACCTACCCTTTCAGGTTGGGTGCAGGTTGGGTTATTTCGGTTCAAATGATGTATTGGGGCGGGTCGGGTTTGGGTTGGGTCATTGTCCGCTTATTTTATTGCATTACTTCAATATTTTACCATAAATTTAGTTTTTAACCATTATTTGGTTAAGTTACTTCATTATTAAGTCAAACTTATGAATTTAAACACAATCATTTCCATTTTGATCAATATTAAGCTTAGTAATTGTCGGGTCAACAATTTAATCGGGTCAATAATCAATATTGGTCGGGTCGGGTCGGGTCTGGTTTGGGTCACTGATTATCAGGTCTGTCGGGTTAGGGGGTCGTCATTGGGTCGGGTCGGGTTGTAATATTTTCGAGTTCTGTTGGTCCTCGGTTGGATCAGGCTTGCCAGGTCTAGATGTTATCATGGATACTCTACCCATGAATGCCGATTTTTCTTCCCTTGTGAAATGACCATAGCTTCTTGCTTTCGATTAACCATACCTTTTGTAATGAACTTGTAAATGATTACAAGTAATAGGTCTCAACCGGGTCACCTCACCTCCTGAGCGTGATCCACCTTAGGAACCATTGTAAACAGGGTGGTGGTGTTGATCTACCTTTTAGAAAAGCAAAGGAGAATGCGTCACTTAGTGGAATGTTTAGATTGGGTATGCTATGCAAGGCATTATAAATCTCGTTGATCTCCTGATTACCGAGGGATCCGTGTATGGATTGAAGAACTGCCTTGTGAGAAAGGTCAGATAATCTTTAAGCAAGCAATTTTAAGCAACTGCTATGCTGTGCTCACTAAGTGAAGTATTAGATGACTGAAGAGGGATCCTACCTTATCATTACCAGACACCTCCCTACCGGCCTATCCTCCAGCTTCTTAATAGTGGCTATCTTATTTCTGTTCTTTCTCTCCTCATTTTTCGTATGGAAATATGCCTCATTCTCATCACCAAATTTCACATCTTGGGTCTTGGCTCTTTGATATGAAGCGATTGCCTCTATGTGATTCATCCTAAGACACTATCTGATATCACGCCTTCCCTGCCTAATGATGAGATGCTGGTGAGTTAGAGAGAACTAAGCATCAGGTGCATTTGATACATCTTATGCTAAAGGATCGCATAGCATTGGAATGTTCCCAATGGAATGTTGGCCTGGTGGTAGAAAAGTTGCCTCGGCATCAATTTTAATTTTATGCTGAAACAGCCGTAAGTGGATGGTACATCCGATGTATTACCTCCCGTTCTATAGTTTCTGAGCATTATAATAAAGTTTTTGAGATTTGTTTAAAAATTTAGGAGTTTTACTTACTATGAAGTTTCTTAGTTTATTCACTTAAACATTTAAGCTCTAAAAAATTACAATAAAACTCAAAAACATTACATATAAGTTTATTTAAATTTGAATTATGACGGAAAAAAATTAAAATCTAACTTATAAACTTTAATATGCTAAAAAAAAAATACATGATTGCTCAAAAACAAATAAAGCTCGAGGTAATAAGCTAAAAAACAAATACATATATGCTCAAAAACTAAAAAGTTGGAGGTAGTACATTTGATGTATGTTCCAGTGACCAAAGGCTAGAATTTTTTGCAATTTACACAAGTGCGAGTAGCATCGTTCTCCTTTACTATTCCATGTCAAATGACAGCTAGAAAGGGGAATATCAGCTAACTGAGCTGAAAAACAGCAATCAGCAAAGTTCTTGACAACTTGGTTATCCTCAGGGGTGTTGCTAAATCTTTCTTAATCATTCAAAACAACATTGAAATCACCTATTGGGTTCCAGGATTACGGGGTTAACTTTATACAGGCATTAATTTGCAGAATGTCGGAGTTAGAGCAAAGGTCATTCGCAAGCCTACAATCTGCACCATAACTGATGGCAAGATAAAAACTTATACCGTCAGTTTGAACTTGAAAATGGATCTGTACAGAAATATGCAACCCTTAAACCAGCATCTTAAAGGATTCCAAGCGACTTTAATTCTCCTATTAACTTAGTTTATTTTGTATGTTTTTAACCTTCTCAGCTTTGACTGTTGTTTGAATTATACCAATAAGTTCCACCTAATTTGCAGCAAGAAATCACGTGATTTTGTTGCTATTTTGAGAGGTCATTTGATGTTCCAAGTAACAATAGTCGTTGAAAAACGCAAATAAGGAGGGAGGATGGAAATAATTTGGCTTTGAGAAGGGAAATGGAGGGATCTACTTCCCTTTCCCTCCAAATCCCTTCCACCCCGTTTTGCTAACCAAACAAAGGATTTCTAATCCCTCCCCTCCCTTTCCCTCTAAATCCCCCTACCAAACACACTCTAGATGTTTCCCCCATTTACAACCCCTGCAACTAGAGACTTTTTAAACACTGAAAATCCTTGTGCATTTGTTTTCTCTAGACTGATTATACTATTTGGTTTGGCTATTTTAGGTCTAACCTTATTATCACCCTCAACAGTAGTAACTGTAGCCCTCACTGATTTCTCAGATTCTGCACCCGCTCCTTTAACATTCACTTGATAGCTGGTTTAGGCATCCTGTTTGATTTGCAATGGTCATCAGAATTTCCTAACTTTCCGTATGGATTACAATACCTGGGATAACTTCATGTATGAAAGCTTTAGACACATCCACCTCCGTGAGCACCCTTGCAAATGTAATCATGGACAGTTAGACTTAGCCCTTTTTATATATAACTGTGTGGAAGAGTACCAATCTTGCCTGCTATAATTTGTTCAAAGTTCTCGAAGACCAAAAATCCACATTTAAGTTCGGAAACAAAACCCGGACTGGCACACGGTTATTTATTGTTTCTTGAACAGAAGTACAAAACTATGGACTCCGTTGATTATGGATGAAATTTTGATTCCCATATTATAGAATGCTAAATGGACAAGGGTGACTGAAAAGTGAAAACGATATGGATATTTTGGGGATTAGTGAGAATTTATGATGGAGAGCATTGTGGAGAGAAAAATTTCATGTTGAAGATATAGTTTGCGTTTTGGATATTTTCTTACTTGTTACCATTTTTACGTAAATGTAACAATTTTTCTTTAACTTGTACTTTTTTTAACAACCCTATTTTGGTGCTTTATTTTTTGGTTTTCAAAATTTACAAACCTTGCTTTAATTTTACAGCGCACTTGTTTCATTCGCGTTTATTTTATTGTATTTTTGTTTAATTTAGCTTTGACCGTATTGTTGGATTCATGCCTAAATGGATTCCAGTGACGATTCATGCGTAAATGGATTCCAGTGAAAATTCATCTTAGCTGGCCCCAAATCATGTTGGAACTCTATTGTTCTTGTTATTGTTGTTGATAGAATTGTAGAACCATAGTTCCCATTTTAAGATATGTCCATTTGAGTATTCTTCTTAGTTTCAGGAGTTAGAAGGCATGGTCTGTCAATGAATCTTGCTTAGAGATTCCCTTTACACAACATATAATTAGATAAAGGTGTAAACTACAGTCCCAAGGCCAAGGAGTGCCACAAATACTTGGGAGGATTACTCTGGAATTTACATTTCGCTGACCCCTTGCTGGTTGATACAGGCCCTTTTATTTGCATCTAGTCTAATACTACTGAGCTTTCTATTCTAATTTTGAGTGTTGCTCTTCAGGTGGCCGCCAGCTGATAGGGAGTTGCTTGATAGATCGTGAAATATTCTCTGATTCGTCTTTTGAAGATAACGGGACAATTTAATCTTCGTTTGCCTGTATTAATCCCGTGTGGAGTTAGTTCACTGTAATTTATGGTATTATAGCTACTAATATACTGACAAACACGACTTTATAACTTTATAAATCAATTTTGTTGCTACGTTAAATTAAATTACAATCGAATTATGATCTATAATTGAAAAAAAAATCCTGTATTCAGAGAGGTGTATTTGCTACACTAGACGAACTATGTTTGGAATTTCCTATAAGCGAACGTTATACAAATGGGTAAGTATGACTCCTCAATAGACACGTCAAAACCTTATCCGACCTGAAACAACCACCCTGAATTGAGCCGTTACTTTAGGGTCAAAACTCAAAACTTGGTCCGAACCAGTTGACCCGCTGGGTCAAAGGTAAATAGTTTTTTTTATTAAAATATTAATATTTAGTCATGTATTATATTTGTAATAATAGTTAAAGCATTACTCCGTATTATTTTTAGTACTTAAAATTATAAATACAATTAAAAAATCAATTTTAAATAACTTTTATAACATTTAATAATAAAATAATTATTTTAAAAAATTATTTTTATCATTATGTCAAAATCATTAGGGTTGAGTTCCGGTGAGCGGCCTTATTCTAAGAACGGTGAGAACGGATCTCAACCATTCAATTTTGATCTAAGGGGCAAAAATTAACATCATCTTAAAGGTTTAATATGTCAATGTAAAAAAAGTCAACGCCGGCCAATGGTGGTCTCCGGCGCGGTGGTCGACAACCGGTCAAACGGTGGTTCACAGTTCAAAAATGTTGTTCATGAGAATCAAACTCATGACCTCTTGCTTGGGTAGCACTTGCTGTTACCACTATGTCACATGCATCTTGTTGTTATTTTTGTATCTCTCTTAGTATATATCATTGTTAAGACCTGAGTTAAACAATATGTACCTATAATAACTATTAAATGTACTTCTATCTCATATTTAATATACTTTCAGAATAAAATCAATGTACATGCTGAGTTTGTTAAGTGTACTAATAAAAATAAATCAACACATTTTATGTACAAATAAAAATTATTCTTTGTATCTATACTTTATATTTAATATACCCCCAATATAAATAATGTGTCCCCTATGAGTATGTAAAATAAAGTTCATAAGTAAATTGTAGTAAACATGATATATACCTATAATTATTACAAAATGTACACTTATTATATATTTCATGTACCTCCTATATTATTAAAATATAAATGAATAGTTATCTAAACATAAGTTGTAACTAATTAAGATACACATGATATGTAACTTTAATATTTATTATATGTACCTATAATATAAATTTAATGTACCTCTAATATACATAAAATGTACATAATAAGTTATCGAGTCATAGTTGTCAGTTGATAACTAATTAAAATAAACACGATCTCCACCTTTAGCAAGTATTATATGCACCTAGGGGGGTGGGCAAAATCCGGTCCGGACCGGAAAATTGGACCGGTCCGGATCGGAATCTAGCGGACCGGAACCGGAATTAAAAATTCCGGTCCGGTCACCGGTCCACTATTTTTGAAGACTCCGGTCCGGACCGGAAAGACCGGAATTATTTTTATTTATTAAATTTCCTTAAAATATTTATTAAAAATACATTGTAAACCGGTCCATTCCGGTCTAACCGGTCCATTCCGGTATAACCGGTCCAATCGGTCCAGATATTTGGACCGGAATTTGAAAAAGTGGCTATATAAAATTAATTCCGGTCCAACCGGTCCTCCGGTCTTGGACCGGAATTTTTCCGGTCCAGTCCCGGTCCGGAATTTTTATAATCCGGTCCGGTCCCGGTCCGATATTTTTTATGATTCCGGTCCGGTTCGGTTTTGGACCGGTGCCCATCCCTATATGCACCTATATTATAAATTTAATGTACTACTCATGTACATAAAATGTAAATGATTTATTCATCCGTGGGCGATAGATAATTAAAATAAATATGATATGTATCTATAATCGTTAATAAATGTACCTATAGTATATATATTTAATGTACCTCCTAAACAAATTAAAGGTATCTAATGATATGTTGAAAAGTAGTTGATAAATAATTCAAATAAACATAAATATTTTGATATGTACCTATAGTTATTATAAGATGTTCCTATATGATATGGTCAAGTAATCAATTATGTTTGACCAATCACAACCCTTAGATTTGTTTTTGTGGGTTAGATCTAATGGTTGGGAAGTGTTCTCACGGTTCTCACCTTAAGAGTTGTTCTCATATGATCCAAAATCAAATAATTAATGTAAACATTGAATATGATTAAAGTATTAATTGTAAATACGTTCAACTATTTAAATAATGTTTTTTTGAATATAAATAAATCATAAAAAAAAGGCTCGAAACTATTTGTTGGCCTGATTCCGACCCTAATTTGACATGTGACCCATATGATCCAACCCGTATTTGACCTGACCTGTATTCTGACCTGACATGTATGACCTTACTCGGGACCCAATTACCCGACCCGTATACAAATCTGACCCGACCTATATGACCTTACTCGGACTCCACTTGCCCAACCCGTTTGACTGGTTGTGGGCATCGCCACCCACGCATGACGTCCCTGTGTGTAGAGGAGGAGGGGCCACTGCCCAGGGGACACAAACCGTGCTTCATGCTCTGTGAGTTCGAGTTTGTTTGACCTTACTCTGGACCCCACTTGCCCGACCCGTTTGACTGGTTGTGGGCGTCAACACCCACGCACGGTGTCTATATGTAGGGGAGGAGGGGCCACTCCCCGGGGGATGCAAATCGCGTTTCCCGCTCGGCGAGTCCGTTTTAGCGCGGTCGCTTTCGTCTCGAGGAAGGTCTTGAAACGAGCGATTGTTTTGATGTGAGTTGGAGTCGCCACCAAACAATTATAGGATGCTTGGAAACCATTCGAATTCAACTTTCCACCTTAGCCAAACAAAGCACAAAGTAGTGTTGATATAGATGCTAAAGATAAAGACTTGTCCCCCTTAACATCCTATGTCTAAATGAATCATATTGCCATGGATAAGGGCATCTTATATCGAGAAATCCGAGTAAAGGGGTGAGAGTACGTATTGAGAAGTTCTTTAATCGAATACCCATTCTTGCCCGCTCAACGAGGCCTTTAGTAATCAAGCGTGATCGTTTAAATGCAAGATTTGATAAAATGGGTTAAATACATGAATGCACATCCATTAGTTTAACTCAACATATGAATCTGATCTAAGTACATTGTTTTAGGCATGTAGAAGAAATTAATGTCAAAGTTGAATGCAGATTGATTAAGCATGTGAGAATGGAAATTAAACATCCATCTACAAGGCGAAATTGTTGAAGCTTAACTAATCTCAAATGCTTTGAAGATTTGAAAGAGAGATGAAATAATTGCAATGTTTAGAAAAGTTGAATATCGAACAAAGTAATAAAAGAAGATCGATTTATAACAAAAACGGCTAATCCCGATTGCGGGTATGATTAAGAAAAGAAAGTTGGTTGACAACATTTTAATGGCTCGTTGTTACTGACAACCCATAGAGGCTGGAGCGCCTTTGCGAGTTAGCCAGGCTATGGCCATAATAGCAAAAAAAAAAAGGAGAAGCAGGGCGAAGCCAGAAGAGGCGCACGACCCGTTTTTCCGAGTAATTGAAATCCAAGAGCGAGTAATTGAAAATATTTTCCGAGTTTCGCGAGGAACCGCTCCATCAATTATCAACTCTATGGAATAGTATCAAAGACATGATGTAGTCCGATCATCATTGGTATTTTCCGGGATTCAGCAGATACCGGGTATAGAACCTCCACTTTGACTAAGGCTTGTACAAGGTAAAAGTCAAAGTATAGCCTTTACGTCAATCGAAGATTACAACCTGCGGACTATGGGACACAAGCCGACTCAAGGGGTCTGAATCAAAGACCTATCGTTGGGAAAAATTTAGAGGTTGTCGACTATCGGGAGAGCTCTCCTAAGAGGATGCTTGTGGGGCCTGTGGTGTTTGCCTTGGAAGCAACACTAAGGAAGTTTTAGGCTCGATGGTTGAAGCCTGGTTTGGGTTTTACAACGTCTTACTGGAGTGGTTATGGCACCACTTTCAGAGGTTATCGGTGAGGATGAGGGATTATAGGCCGTTCCCTATTATAGCATTTCGTGGGTTTGTATTTATTTCGGGTTTTGTATTTATGTGGCTTGTTTGGGACGATTTTGTATATGCGGCCTTTTTGTGGTGGTTTTGCAGCTTGGTGTTTCGCTTGTGGGATTTTTGTGGTTTGGTACACGGATTTGCGATCGGCAATTGTTTCTCGCTTGATGTTGCGTTCTCCCGCGATGTTAGTATAGAAAACAGGGCAACAGATTGCAAAGTAACACACAAATGCACATAAACCTGACAAAATGCTGTCGGAATCAACAACCACTTAGCAAAGCAGTATTTCAAAAATTTGCGCATGCCTTGAGTTTGGCTTGAAATTGAGGTTGAAACTACTCAGGATGGACAATTGAAATTGATTTGAAAACTGATTTTGAATTTCGAACTTTGAGATTGGAATTTGCAATTTGAAATTAAAATTGGAATTTGGATTGAAAATAGATTAAAATTCAAATTTGGATTGAAATTGAACTGGATTGAAAATTGAAATCGACGCGATCAAATATGACTTGACTCAGAACGCGGAAGTTGGTCGGCTTTAAAAATTTGAAAAAAAAAGTGACTCAAAATGACTCAAGAATAAGGACGATCTTTCGCGGATAGGGGCAGGTAACCCTATCTCCTTCTAAAACGGACAAAAGAGCATCTAAGTTGATGGGTGATAGGCTATCGCACACCTAGCAAAAATATCCTAGACTTGGCATACAAATAAATGTAGTAAAGTAGGGGTCGAACACAAGGAGACAGGAGTTGCACAATGAAAAGCTATGAATAGACTTCTATCAAGATCGATTTCAAATAGTTTTTTGTTTGGTTTGGTAAAACTAAGAATATAAGATGCAAATTAATAATATTAAAGGAGTGGAGTCGGGTTACATATGCAAATACGTAATGATCACGTCAAAACTAGGAATAGATAATAAGGACAAATGTTTAGGCTTAACGACAACCACCTCTCGATATTATTGTCGACCATAGATCGGGTCCTAGCGAACTCTGGCTAGGTCGTTCTACTAACACATGCTTAGTCTAATTCAACTCCGTGCCTCTCGACTTTTAGAATGAATTAACAAACTTAATCAATGATTATGATCACTTAACAAATATTAACTGAAACAAAACAAGCATGTGATAGAAACAATTTGTCGATATTATAGCATCCTAATTTTGACAATTACAATTTATACATGGCTTCCCTAATCCCTAGACATATGAAACTACTCACACATATTAAAAACTACACTAATAACTTTTAACATAATAAACATGATGAATTGACTAATAACTTAGCAATGAAATGTGACAAACTAATGTTAATATGAAATCGACTAGTAACAATGATAACAAAATAACAATGTGAATAACGATTAACAAACGTACTAATTATGATTGAAAATGGCAAAAAGTAAATACAAAATAAGGTTAGAAACGATATTAGCGAAATAGAGAAGCAAGAACTTGTAATGAGGAACAAACAACAACCCAATATAACAGAGGAAATGTAACTTGTATTATAAATTGCTTGAAATGAAGTTGTTTAGAACAAAGGAAAGCTTAACAATATGTAATCTAATTCTGAAATCTATGCTAAATTATGAGAGAAATATGCTATCCAAGTGTACCCTAAGTGTCGATTACAAACCACCTTTATATAGAAAAGGGGGTATGAAACGTAAATAGTTAAGGGCTAGTCAACCCCGATGGGGGACAGGCCACCCCGACCGGGGTCGTGGATTCAACGGTACATTGTCTTCAATTCTCAATCAATTGCAAATGGAATTCGATGAAGGCCTCTTAATGTGACTTAAATCACCCGGTTAAATGAGTTTTAGCATCCTAAGTAGAATCCTAAGCTTGCTCTAAACTCCATCACATGGGCTTCCACTTTTTAATCTTTCACATTTGGGCTTCATCTTCTATTATTTGTCTTGCTTGAAATTCCAAGTTCTTCTAATATGCCAATCCATGTCAAGCTTGCTTTTACTTGGCCTTGTGAATTCCGATGTTTGCTAAAATTACGGGAATGGGCAACCGAATGCTCAATTTCCTACAAAATGAAACAAATACAAGCAATACACCTAGAACACAATATTAGCTCACAAAAACATTAATTAAAGTGTAATAACAAGTAAAATCGAGCTAAAATAGGGAGTTAAATCATATAAAAATTAGACACATCAATGACGGGCACGTGCCTTTGCGAAATATTGCCCGAGTCGTAAACTCGAACCCCAAAGGAAATAAAAAGAGAAAGAGAGCCTCTCATAAGGTTTGGAAGAGGCGCGAGATATCTAGCGGAAAGACGGGGTGGTGCTTTGGATAAGACAGTTGGGAATACAGGGTAAAATGGAGCGCGAGTGAAGAATGACATTGGAGCGTTAGTGATAGTGAGGTTTGCCGCGAACCAAATAATCAAACAAAACTTGTAAAACCCAACTAACTAAAGTAGTATAAGTCGGGGTCGAACACAAGGATGGTGTGGGTTAATGTCACCTTTTTAAACTTTAAACAATCAAACAAACACGTTGATTTAAATTCGTTAGCCAATACACTGGCAGTTTGAACATTTCCGATGACTATTTAATCGATGATAATCTGATGTACTGGATTTGAATGCAATCGTGAATAAAAGATAAAGAAAATTATGAAATGAAAGCAATAAAAGAACGAGAACATAAGAAAATTTTGAAGTGGTTCAAGCTACTCTCTAAAGGTCTACGTCCACTATCTCTCTTGTAATTATTTCCTTATTACCAAACTCGATTACAAAGAAAACCCCATGATGAACCTGATCGTGCGACTCGAGTACAACCCCATACCCAAAGGCACTCTCACAAAACTGAAAAATTACAACTCGATTGTCTCCTTTTATGGTTCTCAAGTTCGAACGATGGAGAACAATAATGGCCTAGAGATGTAAGATCTTAAGGACTCGAAAAAGTTAATTTAAAGGACATCACTAAAAAAATGATTTGCAAATCAATTAAGAGCATGTTTGACTGAGATTGTTAAAAACGAGTTTTTGTTTAATTTCTTAAAAGCAGTTTCTAAGAATCAGAAACATCAAATTGTTGTTTCTATTTTTATGGGCAAAAATGTGTTATTTGAGTTTTTTAGAAACTATTTTTAACTTTTGAATATAGGATGTGTTTGGCCAAAAAGTGCTTTTGAGTCCAAAAATACTTTGAAAAGGTAGGCCAAACACACACTAAAAAGTTCAACTGAAAACTTGTTTGCAAACTTCACGTTAAAAGCACTTTGTGACACCCTCGGTTTTCGCGGAAAAGTAAACACATAATTCTATAGAAAAATTGCGTGGATATGTTTATAATAGGTTCAATTTGATGAAAACCTGTAAATTTTAAAAACTTTGAACCTGTTAAAAACATTATTCTCTCGGAAGGTGTCTTAACATGCAAGGTCTTAGATCGAAAGGGGGATGCGACATAAAAACTGCGTAGTGTATAAACACAAAAGGGTGAAAGTGGAAAATTTAGTT
>JAGPOY010004297.1:0-12084 GCA_018983105.1 Silene uniflora | reverse complement strand
TGTATCATGCTTCATTGCAAGTTTCTTACTCGTGTGATACTTGTATGACGCTTGTATGTGTGATGCTTCACAAATCATAACTTTGCTTGTAATATACTTGTAAGTCTTCACTTGAATTGTCAAGGTTATAGCTAACCAAGCTATAACTCTATTTGCATATTCACTTATCATTCTGTGAAAGACTTAACAAACAATTACGAGCAAGAGTATATATAACGCATATACTTGTCATTATCAAAAGTTAAACATATATCCATATGGTCCAACAAGAAAAAATAGCAATTTTGTATTTTATACAGAATAAGTGTGCATCATGCTTTAAGAAGAAGATAATAGTTTAGTTGGAAAATCTCATTTCTTTCCTTATATAAGTAGATGGAGTTTGGAGGGAAAACTTTTTAGAATTTTTATTCTCTTAGTAGTAGGGGGATTGAGTAATATATAATATTAGTTTGTCTTTTCTATGAAGATCTACATTCAATTACACGTTGAACATTAGAAAAATGTGAATTTATATGTATATGTATTTATTGTAATTGATTTTGGGTGCTGATTTTCGCAGTACACATTTTACTCATCGCAGTACACTGTTGACAATTATACCCCTCTCATTTCTCCCTTTCATTTCCTCTCTCTAATATCTCTCTAATCTATTCTCCCTAATTTCATTCACTCATTATCCTCTAACTTCATGTACTACATTGATAAATTATTTTGATAAACACGTGTCATTATGTATTTTATTGCTAAATTTTGTTTTTACAAATACAATACTACATTGGTTAATTATTTTTACAATATTGCATAATTAAATTTTACGAATAAATATACTATGTACTACTTTCGAAAAAAGTGAAAAAAAAAATCCTAATGAAAATAATTGATTGCACCTTTCTGTTAATACCACCATTACGAACGATGCGTAGATGACCAAATATTGACAAGATTATTGATGACAAAGGGAGAATCAATGAACTATTGATTACATCATGCTTCATGCTAAGTTTAAACTTTAAACTAATCAGTTTCCAAATTGCATATTGCTTCCGGGGTCATGCACTCATGCCGATATTTTCGCCGGCGACATTTGCAATGAATCAATTTAATTAGCAGCAATGAATTCTTGAATTAATTATACGTTTTATGTTCGGATTATAAGTCAGGATTGAATAATTTTGTGTATTCTTTAAAGAGTTAAAAAGTTTTTGTTAACACTAGAGAGAAGGTAGAGTTAATTAGGTTTTGGACAGTTTTTGGTGAAGGGTATAAAAATGGAAAGTTCGTTACAAAAAGTACTGTAATGAGTAAAAAATGTACTGCGAAAATAAACTACGTTAGATTATTGTTTGAATTGTTCGATTATCGTCATGCTACATTGTTAGTGTTAGATTATTCACTGTCTTTATCGTTACTAATTTGGTGTTCGGGAAAAAAATCGATCACGTCTTTTGATTATCTCAATTTGAGTTTTGCATTTTGATTATATTTTTCCGGAGAAAATAGGCCGTGACTTTTGCTCTTCTTTTGTTGATCTTATTCTGGCCTAAATCTCAAGTTATATGAATACAATAATTGAGATTACCGTGAGAATCAATGTACATTTCGAATAATTATTTTGAAATACCATTAAGAATTGCGAACTTAATGATTCTTTTAAGATAAAACCTTGTATATGAGGTAGTTTATTAGCATTACACACATAGTCTTGTTTCTTGTCTATTTTTTGTCATGCCTGCAAATCACTGCCTGCATAATACTTGTGTCAATCCTCTCCTGTATTTTCAGTTTGGTTCTGTTTGTGGATGAATACAAGCACTCGCGTTCTATTTTCATTCTTTTTTTAATTTTTTTGTGTGCACGAGTAACCTGACTAATTGATGATTTGAATCATCTGAATATCATCTAATTGATGATTTGAATCATCTCTGAATAAGTCCCTTGTTCAACTCAGTATTATTAGTGTGCTTTTTGATGGTCATCTATCGTTGGATTCGAACACTAATCAAATGAATATGTATCAATAAGGACATTTCGGGTCCATTTTGGTGTTTTTGTTCTGTTTCATTTTCTTATTTACGACTTATCCTCTTCAGATTGTTTCTAATAATATTAAGCATCTTCATAATTCCACTCATATAATCATGGTCTCACAAAGATCATTTTCAATTAAAGTTAAAACTCCACGCAATCCGTTAATGGTTAAAATAGAATAGTGCAACGACCTTGGGTTTGTACAAAATCCATGCCTACGTGGAACCCTAAATGAGAATTACTTATTTTCTTAGCATTATTTCGACAAAAATTTCCTACTACATAACTAATAACTTCAGCTAACTTGCATTTTTTAACAATTATTTCTCGATTTAAAATGCATCTTGTTGATTTGTTTTATTTGTGAATCGAGTGTAGTTTTTTATGAAAAATTGACACACGGATGTAAACTTTGCTTATAGAATTTGTGACGCGGCTGCATTGGAGATTAGAGATTTAGAGCTGGTGTGGAAGCCTAGAGCTCATCCTACATCTGTTCCTTGCTCCTTGTGTCTCTCCTTGTGTCGCTATACACTATAAGAAATTGACTCTTGTGCCACGAATTATGCCACGGGAATTCATAATTCGTGGCGAAATTTTACCTGGCCACGGAAAAATTTAAATGAATGTCTTAGCAAAAATTGGTGGTATTTAATTGAATGTCTCGTTCTAAAATACGTTTGGTTTTATTTGGGTATAGTATTTGCAGACATTATGGGTTGTGCTCGTGGCAACATTGTTGGTAGTTAGGGCATAATTGGTGCAATGAATGAGGTTGTTTCTGTTCATATGATGATATGGCGTCAATTGCTTCATTTTAATTTACCCAATTATTTACGAGGACGTCAAGATCTCAAGAAACCAAAACTTCTTTCTTTTGCTTACTCGTCTAATGTAAGCTTCCATAGTTCTGTAACAATTTTGATCTTTTGAAATAAGAAATAAAATGGAAAAACTGTGAGCTAAGCCTGATCTACCTTGAAAATACGTTACAAACATGGCACAAAATTAACGAGTTTTAAATGAGTGTCAATTGTAAATTCGGGTAACCATGAATACCCACAACATGAAATTTGGGAGTATTTTTATTAAATGCACCTTAAATAACTCTGAACTAAATCTCACCAGTTGAACAAATTTCAAAAATCATCACTAGAGTGAAAAGAGCATCATCAAAATCACAAAAAAATGGAGGCTTTGCAGAAATCTGGATTTTCAAAGACAAAGACTTGGCGGTGAAAAGAGTAAGCAATGACCATAATGATCAATATAAGGTAATTCATTCTTTCAATTTTATTTATTCTACAATTAATTACAATTAACCTCCACATCTTAATATTCTCTTTATTTGGCAATACTTCACATTATTTGAATTGATAACTACCACATTTCCACAAATTATACTTCTTTTGCATTGCAAAAGCACAAACAAGGATTCAAATCATATACCAACAACCAAGCAACACGTTAAAAGTTTCAATCAATGTTAAGCATAAGCACAAACAAGGATTCAAAATCTAGACCAACAGACACATTAAGGGTTTCAACTAAGCGATTAGATCATTACAAATGTAGATGTTGAAATTTCGTTGAGTGTTACGAGTAATTTGATAGGAAACGAGATGGAGCTTGATTGTGACAAATCTACTCAATGAAACTAGTTGATGTTAAAGCCACGTGAAAAAATGACTTCTTCAATTTTTATCAAGGTCAAAGCTTGATTGTGAAAAATGACCACCAAATTTTTTTTTCTCACATAATGTTTTACCTTTGCTCCATCAATTTTTCTTAATATTATTCGTCTTTTTATAGATTCTGAAAGTGGAAATTTTCTTTCATTTTTGTTATTTTTGAACAAATATGAAAGAGATATAAGAATTTTGAACAAATTTTAAAAAGATATAAGAAGATGAAATGAAAAGAATTAGAATACAAAATTAAATATGGAAAATAATTTTTTGCTTAGCCCTATTTACAAGTGGCTAAATTGCTCAATATAGCCTTTTAACGGTACTTTTTCTCAATATTAATAGTCTTTTAGTAGATTCCCAAGGTGGAATTTTCTTCCATTTTTGTTATTTGAAATTTTGGGACTTCTATTTATATTAGGCAGACGGCAGACCCTTTGACTTGTGGGCTTGTAAGTTGTAATTACAAAAATAAACAGAATTAAAGATGGGATTTTACACCCTCAGACTTACATGTTAGCGTCGCGAGATTTAACTAAAACGGCCTTTAACTAACTCGACTCGATCTATGTATGTATGAAAATGCCCTTGAAAAAGGATTTGATAAAAATATTAATTTTGATTAATTTAGGTGAGTGTGTAGTGGTCATTTTGGTCGGTCATGCAAAAAACGAGAGTGGTACTCAGAAGGATATGAGCTTACGTGGTCGATTGATCAAGAACATAGACGTCAAAAGAAAGATCGCGGTCTAGAATGCAAAGGGAGAAGAGAAGGGGCTGACACTCGCGTGAATAATATGTGAGGCGGAGGCCTCTATTTATACTAATCACAAAGTAGGGTTTTGGAAAGGAATATGGACGGAAATAAGAAATAATTAACCGACCTAGGCCGAAACACGGAAGCTTGGATAAAAAGAAAGCCTGGAGAAAAGGCGCAGCATCTGTTACGACCTTTAGAAGAGGCGCGGCATTTGCTGCGTCATTTCTCGTGCAATACTCTTCTGCACAAAAAAACGCGTTTGACATCCTATCGTATTTTAGACATAACTTTCTCTACAAAACTCGGAAATAGATAATTTCGGTAGCGTTGGAAAGATAAAAGAAATATCTATACCTTTACGTGAAATAGGCCTGTCCCGAAAAAGACGTTATCACCTCGTAAAATGGGCCTAAAGTTCGGGTTGTCATTTCTAACTAAAATGAAATGTACATTTTGAAATGTAAACTTAAGTTTAGCCGAGGAAAGTGACATGGGACTAAATGTGAGATGTAATCTCGACATATTAGGACATCCTAACCTTTGGTGGATAAGTACTTTGCATTTTGACTCGGGATTGGCGGTTTTTAGAAAATGAAAACGGTTTTTAACCCAAACTCCAAATGTACTCTACTTACTGCCAAAACGACCGTAATGACACCTAGATGACAACCACGAGGTAGAAAAAAGTGTATGAGTTACCTTTTATTAAACGATTTAAGAAATGTCATAAAATCGCGACATATGCTAAATATGCGGCCCAATCATCACTGGGTGTTTGGGAGGAGGTGCAGAAACGAGGTATCTACAGAGCCCCCACTTTGACTGAGGCTTGGACAAGGAAAAAGTCAAAGTATAGCCATCAGATCAATCGAAGATTACAACCTGACGAGTATGGCGACGCGAGGCGGCTCAAGGGGTCTGAGCCAAGGACCTGTCGTCGGGAACATTTTAGAATCTGTCGACTTCCGGGGAGGGTCGTTTAAAATCCATTAGACTACGTAAGGAAGCTCGTCAACCATAAGAAGAAACCATACCTGAGAATTCATTCATGTGATGCTTTCGGAGGTGCGTAGGAGCTGGGGTATAAGACCTAAAGGATATATAAGGATTGTGCCAGGGTGTGGGACCTAAAGGAAAACATCGACGGGAAAGAAGCCAAATATAAGTTCAACCTAAGGAGGAACGAAAATTTAGGGTATAAGAACTCCAAGGGAATGTGATCCTAAAGGATTATGATCCTAAGGGTAGAAGTGTATGAACTCTAGGGAAATTATTATGGTATATGAAACTAAAAGGCTGATGTAGGAACCTAAAAGGAGACGAGATCCTAAGAGTTGGTAGTGTATGAACTTACAAGAGTGGTGTAGGAACCTGAGAAAGGGAATTGTAGGTATATGAACTTAAGAGATAGATTAGTTTAGGAACTATTAGGATTTTTTTTGGTAAAATGTGAGCTTTTTCATTCCATTAAAAACATTTGAATTACAAGATGATAACATTTGCATACACATACAATTCCTACTTCTTAAGACCTAAATTACTTGACATTAACAGTAATGCCAATCTTAGAAAGCCAGGTCTTGTCTGCTATCCTAACTGGTTCCTTAATACAATGTTGAAGTCGTGCCTTTGCAGTCTGTTGTATCTCCTTTGCTAGTAGTTCTGGCCTGATCAAAACCATCTCTATTCTGCATCTATTACGTTCTCTCTAGATCAAATACCAATAAACTAGCATGATCACCCTTCTTGTTCTGATCTGAACTGTGCTATTGATCTAATCTGTGTGCATCCAATCAGAAACCAGCTGCAGTACTTTAAAACTATAAACACATTGCATGCATGCATCCAGGCTTTCTATGGCATATGACCTAGAAAAAAGTGTGAGAACTAGAAAAGGTGTGCGATAAGCGAGTCGTTGTTCACTTATACAAACACATTTATTTGCTCAACAAACTAGCAAGGAGTAAGTCGAGGTCGATCCATGGGACAGTGAGCTTTGGGTTCTAAGTTTATCTATCCTAATCATGCAAGTGTCACAATTTAAAGGGGTTTGTAGACTAAACTAATGGAAAGCAATAAATAACAAGGGTTAAAACAATAAGGAGGAAAACTAGGAAGAGTGGGTTCATATGGGTAGTCAAATGGTAGTCCAAGGATGAGTCTTAGTGTTTGGTCAAGGTCATAGTAGAATAGGGTTGAGGTTTTCGATCTTACAACCCTTAGGTCGGAAAGAGCTAGTGACACACGTACACCCTAACTCCCCTACTAGTCTAGTGCAAGGTCTAGCCTAGCCTACCACTGAGGCTTTCGATCTAACGATGGAGGTTGGAAGGTAGTCTAGCAAGCCTTGAGGCTTTCGATCTTACACGGTATGCATAGACATATGAGAATCATTGCAAGTTTTGTCATTCAAGCATTTCATCAAACATTACATGTGCACTAGAAGGCTAGATAAAACAACAACAATTTAATCAACCAAACAACTCATCACGATATGGATTTACCCTTTAACCTTTCTCATGATCCCCCGCTAAACCTAGCAAGGTCACTACTCACTCATTCTCATATGGGTCATGCAATCAATGGTGTCAAACATCTTAGCATGAACAAACATGGTGAATAAGCAAGGAAAGGAACAACTTAAATAAAGATGAACAAGTAAATAAAGGGATTAAGAAGTATACCAAACAATAAAGGAGATGAACATAAATAAAGGAAGAATCCTTGATAAAGATGACGACTTGTCACCAATCTTCAATCATAAACCCAAGAGATTCAAGACTAATCTAATGAACAAATATTGAAAGTTTGAATGGTGAAAGATTAATATTAATTGTGGAAAAATTGAAGAACAATTTGTGGAATGATTAAAGTTGATCTATTCTAATCTACTCATAATCTACTCTATGGAGGCATAAGCCAACTTCTTATTACAAGGAGAGTATTTATACTAAGTACAAGAATTAGGTTAAGTAGAGGTGGAGTGTCGTTCAAGGACATGGCGGAGTAATTAGGGGCAGCCCGGGTCGCAAGGAAGTCGTCCCGGGCATTTGTACCTTGGACCCGCCTGGGTCACAAGGAAGTCGCCCGGGTCCTGGGTGCAATTGTCCTTCTTTGGCTTCGTCCTGCTTCAAAACCCGTGGGGGTGTGCTCCTAGCCCGTGGGGGCTTCTCCACTTAGCTCCAATTCTTCACTTAGGCCTTTGGTTACGTCTCCCATACATGCTAGGTCCTTGGATATCGTCATTTTAGCTCCGAAATGCTCCATTTATGCACGATTTAGCTCCTCTGCTTAAAAGCAAGCAAAAACCCAATAGAAAAGCAAATAGAAAGCTAAAGAGATCGAAAGGACCCTAATAAGTGCATAAAAGCATGTAAAATGGAGTTCGTTAAGGGGGTAAAAGTGCAAGTATTACGGTCACATCAAATATAACCAAACCGAACCTTTGCTCGTCCCGAGCAAAGAGGTGACTAAACCATGACCCTGATTACTACTACTAATATAACCGATCTGAGACAATTAGCGGGTCTCACTCCGCCTCTTCAACTCACAACAAAGTATCCATGAGGTAAGATACCTTCTTGCAAGGCAAGGCGGGGCTTGCCAAAATGGCGATGCATCTTACATTAAGCACAACAAAATAGCAAAGAATGCATCTATAAAAAATGAACCACTTTCCTCATCTAAGTGGCCGAGTCTTTGTGTATTAGAGTCAAGTAGAGGATGCGAACTCGGGGTCTCAACAAAGTGTCAACTCCCTAAATCTAGCTATGCATATGGAAGTGGTAACCCAAGTGCCAAGAAATGGATCCTAGGCGGGTAAAGGGGAAAACACTTGCTATACTCCTAGGACTAACATAACACACACAAGATTCGACTCTTCTTTTAGACTCTTGACTATGTAGGACCTAGAAACCAACTCTCACGGGTTTCGCTCGGCGCTCAAATGAAGAACGGGTGATTTTGTGTAAAAAAGTAACCAAATCACTCAACTACTACGACTTACGAGGTATGCCCGCATTCTAATGTGGTACTTCATCCTACAATCGTAATTAGAAACATTATGCACAATTTAAGAGGCATGGGTTGTAACGGGGATGGGACAAGGTTAAAGGGGATTGGCTCGAGTGCCGTTTTGGACATGTGGGGCTAAATCGAATAAGGTAGCCACTTCCCATAACACAAGTCCTAATTTCAAGAGCTTTTTCTTCTTTCAAAATGTGGTGAAATAATCACCATTCTCAAGCATAATCTTTACATATCAAGGCTCATTTGCAAACATCAAACCCTTTATTAGAAACTCTTTTTATTGTCTCTTTTTTATGTGCAAGAGATGTTGCTCAAAATTGGAAAGCGGTAAGTCAAGTATTTTCTTTTCTTTTCTTCTTTTTCTTCTTTTCTATTTTGTTTTTCATTGCATTTTATTCAAAAACCTCTTTATCAACAACTAACTGCATGCTTTATTCATATTATTCACTTAAATTTATTTGTTTCCCTCAGAAAATTCAATGGACAACATCACCTTAGTAAATATATCAGTGAGTAGTTGGTCTTCCTTAAGACGGTTATATCCGTCTTAAATTGTGATGATCGTATTGTAAGACGGGGATAATAAATTGTACTCAAAACCTCAAATCTCGTGACTGGTGTTTAGTGTTTCACCTAGTGCTAGGTACGAGACGCGCGACTTAAGATACTTGGACCAATTTGTATTTTTGAGGTGAAAAAACTATAGAAATATAAAATATTGACAGTCTCAAATGTCAATTTAGGCTCTATTTTAGATCATTATTATCACGAGATCCAAAACTTCAAAGTTCAAACCATGACTTCAATAATAATTAACTCTATTCAAATCCTCGAAACCTCTTATTACGATAAAAAAAACATGTTTGGACTTGCAATGAGAGGTGTATAATGGTACAAAAACATTAGTTGAGTCTTAACCATTAATCTAGATTTTTAATTCAGCTTTTGGTTAAGACAATTCTTTGATAAAAGCGCACAAGTTAAGATCAATACGACATGAGTGGTGATGGATTTGGCCAGGTAAATTAAAGAAATACCACAAGGGTTTCACGTGAATTCACGTTACTCTATCCATCCCAGATCGTTTCTGCAAGGAAGCAATGAGATGTGAGATTTGATCAACAAAAGTACTATCGTATCAAATATTAGATCAATATGAGAATATAATTAAGTACTAAGAGCAGTTGTTGTCTTGGTCTTGAATATAGAAGGATCACAAATTATAAAAATGACTACTTTCCTCCGAAATTAACAAAAACTTGGTAAATAATCTCCTTTTCTAATTAATGAGATTGTTAATACAAGTGTAAAATCTCCCTAAAATATGTTCCTACATTCTTGCAAATTTTGATCAACTTTAACAAATTAAATAACCCAGTTCGATTAATTAAATCAAGTTTCAAAACTCGTCCGCATCATAATTACTATTTCCGACTCCCTTCAAATTGATAAAAGGAAATAAAAAAAAGGTGAGAATGGCTTTATAAAGGTAAAAAGGTGAGAATGGCTGCAAGTCTCTAAAAACAACCATTGGAGATGCTCTTATGGACTAGTAGCCTCGAATTTTCAAATTTTCATATATTTTATAAGGAATGAATTTATATGATTTAGAATTCCATCGTTGACTATTTGGTATGTGTGATTTGTGAAGATAGGAAAAATTAATCGTAGTTGCTCATTCATGGACGAGTTTTACTCTTCCATGTACTTTTTTTTCATTATTTTTCCATAGTATACTGCAACGGGAGTCCCGAGCCAAGGCCAGGCCACAGCTAGCCTAGGCCAAGACAAAACAGGCCAAGTCCCCATAGAGACTGAAATTGCTGGAAACTGGCCAAGCCATGGCTTTGACCCAAACGAGCCTGGCCAGGTCAGGTCAAGTGCTCACAATGAAGACCAAGGAGTGTTGGGTCCAAGCCAGGAAGGTCCAAGCCAAAGCCATGCCATTGGAGGCCAGGGCCTAGGCCAAACAGACAACATAGCCAAGACTTCACCCGGTTTTGGTCCTAGTTCTAATACTAGGTCCAGGACCCATGCCACGGCTTAAGCATTGGTTCTAGTGGTCAGACTTGGTCCATGAGTGTCTTAGGCACCTTTTTGACTAGGGAATGTTCGAGCAAATATGATCATACAAGAAGTTAGCTTAAGGAGTACTTTTGTCTATCCGGGTAAGAGTAACTTTGGGGTTAGCTAACATGTCGCTTTCAGCATTGCCTTATTTGTTCAGACACTCTTCTACCAGCTCAAAGGGGACCTTAAGGAGACTTTCTACTTCAGTTCCAAGCTTGGCCACACATGACAAAGGCCAACCTTGCATCAGAATTCCAAGAACTATAAAACAAGGGCCTTGTCATCTTATTCACTTTATGTTTAATTCCATTTGTATTTTAGCCTTGTTTCTAGCAGCAATGTGTAAGGCCTTAGCCGTTGCTTTTGTTGCTTTTCCTAAGTCATTTCTGACCTTATATTTTGTGTACTTGTAAGACAAAGCCTTGGCTATATAAAGCCTTGGCCAAGCATTGTAAGAGGCGGATTGAATTGAATTAAAAACCAGAAAAGCTTATGCTTTCTTTCCTAACCAAGAGTTAGAATTAGTGTATTAATCTTTACTTGTGTGTTTAGATTAGTTCACAACGTGAGGAAGTCCTTACTTGTGTGTTTGGATCTACTCATAAGAGAGTACCATTCTTTGCTTGTGTGCTTAGGGTGGCCCTGAGACTCAAATTAGTTGCTTGTGTGCGTCTAATTTGAGCCATATCCAGACACATTTGTGAGGGCTTGAGAGTCTAGTGAGTCTAAATATTTCCTGTTAATCCTTGCTTGTGAGAAATCCATTGCAAAGTGGTAATCAGAGCCTAGGTTCTAACACAATTTCATTTGTGTTAGTCTTGGGAGGATTCTGATTTGAGTGTCATTATCCTAACTACATTAAAACTACAATAAACATCCCAATGAGTGAAGCAAGGTTAGCAGGCTTGGAACAAAAGATGGAAGACCTTGTTGGTAATGTTAATAAAATGATGGATGCTATGAACGCCATCATGACTAACATTCCAACACCTCCTCCAAGAAGAAATGCACCACCACATAGAGGAAGAGGCACAGGTCGTGGCTTCATGGGAGCAGGGAGAGGCCATGCCAACACAGAAGATGATACATACTCAGACTCTGAAGGTTCTATGGCTGAGGATCTTGACAGAAACCATGACAAGGATCTCAAGGTAGCTAGAAATTCCTGACTTCTTTGGTTCCTTAAACCCTGATGACTTACTAGATTGGCTTAGGACAGTTGAGAGAGTGTTTGAGTATAAGGAATACTCAGATACCAAAGCCTTCAAAGTAGCCATTCTTAAGTTGAAAGGATATGCATCCTTGTGGTATGAGAACATGAAAAACCACAGAAGGAGGGAGGGAAAGGAGACCATTAAATCATGGCTTAAGCTTAAAAAGAAACTAAAGGAGAAATTCATCTCTAAGGACTATACCCAGGATATGTTTGTTAGACTAACCCAACTAAAACAGGACCTACTTTCAGTAGAGGGTTATCTTAGGGAGTTTGAGCAGCTTAGCCTTCAA